>JAAXOA010002118.1:0-13960 GCA_036561885.1 Salina celebensis | reverse complement strand
TTTTTTTGCTCATTTTTCGCCAAGTAGGCACAAGTATAAAAATATACTTTTGCTTTGTTGTCAATTAGCAGGAAAAAAAAGCTCTTTATCATTGGGATTGGGATGTTGTATTATCATTATGAGCATTACTGAGTACCATAGTATAAAGTAAAGATTTGCATAGACTGATGACTACGATGAGATGTTTGATCGTTGTGGAATAAAAAAATGAAGTTAGTTGACCACCACCAGGCAACCATGCAATGTGTTACATTTATCATGTCAGGAGAACCACATATCAACTTTCTCACGTCATTTATTCTCGCTATTTATCTCCAGACTCAACAGTCTTGATGCTTATGGATCTGTTTTTGCAAGCTTACTTTAATGTTACAAATATGTTCTGTAATAAATTCCAATTCTATTCCTTCCCACCCTT
This sequence comes from Salina celebensis, assembly GCA_036561885.1. Classification (NCBI taxonomy): domain Eukaryota; kingdom Metazoa; phylum Arthropoda; class Collembola; order Entomobryomorpha; family Paronellidae; genus Salina; species Salina celebensis. The sequence goes on along the minus strand of JAAXOA010002118.1, from coordinate 13,542 downwards.
TTATTAATGACTTAACAAGTAGTCCATAATCAACAAATTAGAAGCGTTCTGTATTCATAACATTGTGTGTGTGACTGCGAGCGTATAATGTCAATGTTATTATGTTCCCACGACAGATCCAGCAATGAAAGAAACGTTCAGGTGAGCTTTTTTTTGCGACAGGTTTCCTGTAGATAGCTTGTTATACCCTAACAAGAACAAAATATGCTTTGTCTTTTGCCGTCTGAAAGTGTTTCTTTACACCTACCAGTCACAGTTTGTAGACTACAATGTAGTCTGTGTAATTCCACTTCTTTTATCGTTACTGTTAGCCTGCAATGAAGGGAGTTTTTTTTTTGCTCATCATACATTGCCGGCAGGCCTTCTTTATGATAATATTCAGAGTGCATCTCTTTTTAAACATCTAAAATTAGAGAGGTACAAAAGTGCAAATTTCAGTTTTCTTTTTCACAGCGTCTTAATGCCAAGTTTGATTGTTGAGATTTTTTTTAGTAAAGATGAAGCAGCATCGAGGGCTTCTAACAGCCGACATGCGCTAGCGAAAAAGAAAAGAAAGATCATTACGAAGATGATTTATGTCTGTTACAAAAGATAAGTGCGAAAGAGCCAAACTATAACATCATCACATACATATTATCAGCATATTTTTGTAAGGTGGAGCTCTTACAGTAGCCGACATTGGCATACATAATAGAAAAAAAGTAGCAAGTGAAAGAAGAGCAAGATCGTGATTGTATGATCTTAAAAAGGTTAAAGACATCAATTGCCATTTTTTTGCATGCTGGCAAAATCCGTTGTCGTCATAATATCGTGTAGGCATACAAAGTCAATAAAAACCAACAAATGAAACATTTTTTATGCATTTGAAATACACGATTGAGGCAAAGCAGCAATAAAAAATGTAAGAATTCATCCAAGTAATAAATGAGAAATGTGAGAAACATGTTGTACACTGATGATCAAGTGGTATGAGTAAGTTTGTACCAGAAAACTGGGCTGTGGCTCTTTTCTCTCTTTTGATTATAACAAATAACAGCAATGCAAAAAAAGACAACGATACTTCATGTCACCAGATAAGTCCTGTACTTGACGATGTACCGATAATACCTCGATCACAAAATGTTATGCCTCATTACTGCATTTACTGGTCTAGTATGGTCAGTACTACTTTTAAACGTCTCTTTTGGTACTGCAGATGAATTTAAGTTACTAATAATAAGCACTACCAAAAAGTCATATCAAGAGCAATGCAGAGCTTTTCTCTTTCCTGCGTCATTCTATGCTTCAGATGCATCCTTATTCTGTGAAGGGTGAATTTTTAGATGTTAGCACAACAGCAGGACATCTCATAAAAATCTTGAGTAAACTTTGACGATATGCATTTTCGTGGGCACATCGGCTCTTCAAATTGAAGAGCAACGGAATCACTTTGGTTGCCTTTTTATACACGTGTAGTAGGCTGCTAAACAATGATTGTTCTTAGCGCAGTTTTTTTCGCTCGTCTCGGTATGCAAAAACTCGCCGATTGTGACTCAGGCAAGAGAATTCCATGAACTGCGGTACATATTATCAAGAACTATTTATCAGCGTTTAGTTCTTGAGAGTCTAAGAAAAGCGACACACTCATCAAAATCGGCAATTGTTATATCTGATGTACGTGTTTTAATTCCATTAAAACCATTTTATATTTTCAACTTGATCGCCAGCCCAATTTAATACTGGGAAAGAGCAACAATGTCTATGAAAGAATGTTTGGGGTTAGTTGTGCAGCCCATTTGAACTATGCAGGTATTTTTTTAAACCGTGAATAGTTCGCCAACAGGCAAAAAAAAATCTAGTGAACGATTCATCCCTATTGGTAATCAGAATCGTAAAAAGAGATATGGACCAGTCAGTCCAGTTTTCGCCTCTTTCGCTGTCCGTCACTAAAGACAAGAGAGAATCCAAAGAGCTCTCTAATGTAAAAGTAGCAACGACTATGGTATCAAATCAAAATACCTACTCACCACCAGTCAAACTTTCTCTGTGTACTCGTAAATAAAGTCGTTGCTGTTTTTTGTTCAGGCGTGCTTGGATGATTTTATTCCTTTTTGCATTATTGCACTGCATTGATGGATAATAATAATAACAACAACAAAATATTTAAGGTGGTTCTTCTAACTTTGAGCGTTTTATGCTCATATAGGGGAAGAAAGAAAATGATTTCACAGACAAGAGGATTCAATTCGCATAAGTGCATAAATTGTACCATATTCGTACAATAGAGTTTATAATAAGCCATCACTCAAAGTCTTTAATAAATCCCAGAAGATATTGAAATCAGTTGGCTTGTATGTGACAGAACGAAAGAAATATGATAATCATCAAAAAAATATGTTTGAAACGGTTTGGCTGCCATATTATTCCGTATTCTTCAAATATTAATATCACTCTCTATATGCCTACTTGGATAAATAATAAAACAGAGTAATAAAAATTCAGATAATGTAAACATTTTCAATGTACAATCTTCTTTATCCACTCATGGTCTCTAACAAAATTGATGATAAAATGCATATTGGCATAATATCAGCATTCCATTTACAGATAAAATAGATACAATGTTTCTTTTTTTATTGGATTGTGAATAAATTGAAATGTACTCTGATTTTTTTTATTCTCAACATCTTCCTTGGGTATTGTGGGATTTGCTTAATGCTGGACCCATGTGCAGTTTGATATGCACAATAGACAGAGACATATTTTTCCCCTAGAAAATAATTTCAACATGATCACATCATCAGCATCCGCAACTTTGAAAATAATGTTGGCTTACCACTACCACTTTCAAGTTTAGAAAGTATGTAATGTCATAGTCATTCCGGTCTTTGTTAATACTTAGGTATATCTAATACATTACACATTATATGATAAAAAAGAAGACAAAACCAGAATCCTAAAGAATCCTACACCATTCTATTCACAAATCTCTATCTGTCTGACTTGTTCAAAATCCAGACGTATTTATTACCTACCATCACATTTTTTATAAAAACTAGCAATGCCACCACTTGTCTGGAATTGACTGCGCTTACGCCATATCATGGTCGTTTGAGTGTGTACGTATTTTGTACTTAAATTACTTTTTTTTCTCTCGAAAACTCCACTGTTTAAAGTGCAAAAACACATATGGAAACAGTTTTATACTACTTATGATCTTAGACGAGCAGTTGAGGTTAAAAAAAATGATACAATGTTGGGGCAAAATCGCCAGATTAAAGTAATGTGTTATGTGAGGTGGGACGATGGCATTGGTATCGGATTCAGCAAACTACAGAATCTGAGACGATGAGATAAAAATCCTGACACTGACAATCTTACTACAATTTTTAGATATTGAATTATCAAGCGTCTGGTTTGGATGAGCTGAGGGGATGTTGTCTGGTTTGTTTGTTGGTATACTCGGTAAAAAAACATGAAAATTAATAGAGGACAAATATTGTACAAGTATTTATAAGCATATCTTAACTGTGTCCTCAATGTAATGTTGTGTCTCTCACTGTCGAAAACCGTAGTTTTTCATTCATTTCACAAGACCTCCGCAAAACAGTGAACCACAACAAGCAACGGTGCATTTCTCCTCATATTTTTCTTTGACTTATGAAACAAAAATTTCGTTATGCAAAGACACGTGGTGGTCCCAATGGGAGTTTACTCAGGCGAGGTAACAGATACATAATACGTTGTGTTTTTTTACACAATAGCCATCAAAAGTCAACTATCCGGTAGACAGATATGCATTCTCTTTGGCACGATTCTTATTCCGCACTGTCTATAATTTTTTCACTCTAATTTTTATTCCGTGTTCCGCATAATTCACAAGATCATCATTACCGCCACATCAACCCATCATGTAAAATCTGACTGCTACATGGTCTTTGATTTTTTGACGAGCAGATCAACCAAAAGGCATGTTACAGGAGAGACACGGAATACCACCATGAGATAGATTTTATACAATAGTACAGACAGATCCTATTGTCTCTGTTATTGCAATCGCACAAGCATTATAATCAAATGATCATCCTCTTAAGTGACACTATGCGCTTATACTTCACATGAGTGCTTCAGAATAGTACACAAATTTTTGAATAAAAAAAAGAATCACACAAGAAAAAAGAAGTGAAGCGAGTGAGCGGAGTAGACAGGCAGAAATAAGTTGAAGGAACCGAAACAATAAAAACTGGCAAAAAGTGAAACAAAATGCCGACCGAGATCATTTCAGTTCAAATTCCTGGGTTTTAATGATTCCCAAAAAGTCTCATCATCTGAATAAATTGCGTATGAGAAAATGGCTTTTTCTTCGTGTTGACGGATAATTTCACTGAGGATTTTTTATTGCTTCTAGTATTAAAAATAAATCTTGCAAATCTCTAGAGATTAGTAGACCTAGGTCTTAAGTAAAACGTGGACAATTTTCATGATCATGAGTCCATGCGGCTGGTGTTGTGGTTGTGTATGTGTGCCACAAAATAAAAGTAAAACGCACATGACGTTCACAACATTATAAAATATTACGTCTAGCCAGTCCAAATGGCTACAAATTGTGAGTATTGCTTCACTAAATGTAAGACGAAAAAATATTATACTCACTAAAAAGTTAGAAATTGAGTTGAAGTTGAGTTTATACAAGCAAAAAGTATGCTCTGTACAAGGTTCTTGTCGAAACACAAGGTTTCAAAACTCCAAAAAGATAAATTTCATTCTGGTTCTCATCGTAAACATTTCATTGATTTCTCATTGCCTCATTGCAAGTTAAGTCACATGTGTGATCCGCTAATAATATCATATTATGTCTAGGGAGCGAACGAAAATGTCCTTCTCAGAGAGCTCAGCTCTCGCAGTTGTACAGTATGACTATTTATTCCACTCAGTTTCCCTCGTTTTATCCATTAACAACATGCTTTCCATACTGCCTTTTCCATCGTCAAATCCATTTCTGACTCTACTGATCTAATGATACTTGATCCTTTCCAAATACATAAACTGAGAAAAGAAATTCTTGATTCTCGCCGAAATTCTTGGTTTTACATATAAAACCTGTGAAAAAAATATACTCGGGTGTCTATGAGAAGTTTGCTGTTATGGTTCAGTCGGAGTATGCAGGCATTCTCGGGTGAATATGTCTAGCCTACTATTCTGCAGTAAAAGTTGGTGTTGGGAATGAAAACACCAGACAAAACTGCTACGCTCAAGACAAAAGTGATGAAACTTTCTTGTACAGTTTTTTTCCACATCCTGTCTGACCCTGCCTTGTTTTTTGGCTCAAAATCAGTAATAAGTTTTTACACGTGGGCTTAAAACCATAATAACGATATCGTAGGCTTTCATCGTGAATTTCGTCATAGACGCTTATCAAACACGCATGCATAAACTCTACTTCTTTTCTCTTGCAGACATCAGTTTCAAGCTGAAAATCGCCACAACTTGTTCTTTGTGCATACTTTTGTGTAATACTATGCACAATACTGTTACTTATTATCGTCTGACTCGCTAACTAACTCTTTGGCAAACACTAGCACGTGATGCCGGCAAAAGGCATGATTGCTATCATCAAAAAACTTGTGCAGAACTAAGACAGTCATGAGACTCCGACAAAGCATTTATCTTTTGCATATGTACCACACAATGCACTAGAAATGTGTTGTTATAAGAAAAGTTTTATATAAAATAAGAATCAAAACCCGGTAACTAACATTGGAACAAGTCACTCAGGATGCTATACTGTCTGGCATACATCCTTCCTTCCTCCTTTCTTTTTAACTTTTTCTTTTGTCGTTTCATTGCTCTGGAATTTACCGGAATTTGACGATACCGCATGGCGCATACTGAACAGCCTGTCTGGGTGACTGCAAATGTCGTACTCTCTTTGCTGCAGTTTTCTTTGTCTCGACATTCTATCTTTAAAAACCCCGAAGATCGTGCTATTTTAGTTTACCCCCTGGCATATCTGACATGATGATTCATCACGTAAGACTGTTTGCTTCCACAGAACAAAAACATTTTGTTATTCGGGAATGCGTCTTCCCCGAAACATCCATTTCCTCCTCCAGTTAAGCACGGCAAAGTCTTTGAGACTCATGAACTGTGAGCGTTTATGGTTATCGTTGGGCATAAGGCAAACGTCTTTGCAAGCAGACACTACGATAACGATTCTAAATATTGTAGCGAGCTATCTTTGAATGAAGTTCATTATGCAAACTTTATATAATTCTATCTTATTCTATCTCTTGTCAAGACTGCTTTCCAGCATCGTTAAAAAAGGAAATTGTGTATCGATGATAATCAGTACGCACGGCTAGTTTTTTGTTGTTTTGTACAGTGTTACCAGCTCATTGTTTGCGTCCAACTGATATTCTTGGAAGATGATAATAAGAGCCGAAAAAAAAACTTCAGTCAAGTCTTAAACACTCTTTGAAACATGCACCCTTTCTCCCACAGCCAAAATAAACTCGCTTTTCACCGCCGCCGTGCTATATTATGCATATTGTATGAAGATTATATTAGAAAACATGCCAAGGCGTAATAAGGGTTATAACGACTGTGAAAACTGTCTAAAGAAAATTCCTCTTTGTCTGGCTTGCCTTTTCCCTCAGTTGCGGGTTCACCCTCTTTGCTCTCCTACTGCATCTTTTCCTCCGCATTGAATGATATTGTGATGTAAATTGTTTCTAACTTTGTAACTGAAACCTTAAGTATTTTTGGATCCGGTGATAGTCGACGAGGTAGATGTATAATCACAGTAGTTCGTATTCATCTGCCTCAGCCGTCACTGCATCCTCTGCTTGCACTATTCATTTTTTGAAAGATACATATTACATGTCGACTCACCCAACAGAAAAACTTTACCAAGGTATTACATATGATTATAGAAGGAAAAGCAGCATAACTAAAGATTATGTGTGCACTGCATTCATGCTCCATAAAGTATTTATGTGCGACAGCCCTCTGACAAGGAACAAGACAAGTCACACAGGGAAAACATGGAAAAAGGAGAATTTTCATTTTGGATGGGTAGGTAAAAAAAGAAGTTAAAGCAAATCACACTGGAAAAGGTTGAAAACATATCGGAATACATATTGGTCTTCAAATGACATGGCATGTTGGTCTATGCAGTCATAATCACGAACTTGATACATAATCCGAGACAATTTTCTGAGAACGCTCTGAGATATGCAAAACACTGGGCAATGGGTGAGGCAAATTGAGAAAAATAAAAGTTAACTTACCGTTAATAAAAGAAGAAAAGAAAAAAAGTTATTGCCCACTCAGTTGTGTAATAATCCAGAGTAATAATACGAAAAGGGTTGTTTTTATTTTCGAAACAAATTAGGGCCTGTTGTTTCGGGGAAAAATTATGTTCACGATGACAATTTTTATTAAATTTTTGAAAGATAAAACCTATAAAATGTATAAAGACGGTATTATTTAGGATCTAGTTCTAATCCTTTCCTTTATTGTGCTGTTACCACTGTTGATGTGTAAAATTTATATTTTGTGTTGTGTTCCTTCCTACCAAAGGATTTCTCAACGGGATTAGATTTGTGAAAGAGGAAGAAGCGGTGAAAAGGGAAAATTAGATGACTGAATAACTGTGTACAAACATTTTATGTCTGCTCCATTTCTGCATTATTCTTTTACCCGTATCCGGTATGAACTGCCGGGCATCACCCGGTCCCAGCCCACATTCGTCATGCATTAGTAACAAAGTCAAAAGGCCTTTCACTGACATCAGTTCAGAGAAGTCATAAAACTCAAAAAAAAGCTATAAACTATCAACTTTGTAAATCTTTCTTTTGATGATCATTTTCTACCTCCTGCCTGCAATATTCCGGCATCAACTAGAAGTCATGTTGTCTTTTATGAAATGAAACATTTTCAAATTCTGTTTTTTTGTACCAACAGAGCAGCGATTTTACGAGTGTGCTCTACATTATCATAATGATCAAACTGATGATGTTGACGGAATGATGATTCATTTAGAGTGCTAATAGGAGGAAAGGTGCTTGACACTTCTAGTGTCTGCATGTGAATATGCAGTCAAGAGAGGAATTGTGTGTGGCCAAGTCACAAAAAAAAGATGAAACTACATGGGCATATGAAGTTGAAAACCACACGTCAACAGAATCCTCTCAGACATTCAATGTTTGCAGAACCAACCGAGATTATATTTTATAGTATGTAGCCGTCCACCTTCAGCGGTGAGTATACTGATATAATTCATCTATCACCTACGAGCAATCCCCGAATCTTAAAAGCAATCGTATTGGCAATGATTGGGAAAACTGCGACCAACCACACAGACGCATGAATATACATGCCTGTGAAAAAAAGTAATTGACTTTTTTTCTTCATTACACATTTCATCTTCATTATCATCATTCATCCGTCTTTTTACTGGCATGAGAGGTGGAAAGAGAAAAAAAAGAGAAAGATACATTTAGCTCTCAGATTAGACATCAGTTTGACATGATGAGATGTCTTTGGAAGTGCCAGTAGACACACAGAGACTGATTAGCAAACAAAAAAACTACCGACTACAAAAAAAAAGTATCTGTATGAAATTCCTCAGATGTACACTAGCTGTAAAATAAATATTATGTGAGTTTTGTGTACTCAACTTTTTTTGTTCTGTGAATAGAAATGATTCATTTTAGTAACGAAAGCGAGCTTCATAAATTCGCAAATTTTCTAGACACTTTCGAGCAAAAAAAATATTTCAAGCACTTTTGTTACATCATATTTACGTGTGCTACCTAAACGCTCCACTTGACACCGACTAAATACTTTTGTTCAACATACATTGCCCGATAATGAATTGGCAAAAAAACACAATGATAATATAAACTCCACAGTTCAATCTACATTTTTTATGTGAGATAGCATGTAACAAGTGGTTTCAAAGATTTAACTGTCTGCAAAGCTTGAACATAAAAATGCCCTAAAGCTACTTTTCCATTTGCTGTCAATCGTGTCTGTATCGATTGTCATTCCTCTGTTCATATAATGACTAACTGATACATTTTTCAAAAGCGGATATCTCCTTAGCTATTGGCAGACAAAATAGTTTAGAGTTTGAACTCTTTTTTTATTATGACAGAGATAATGATGTGTATACATGATAAGCTCCCACTGAGCCCCTTCATCTATTCTATATGGGATATCGGATTACTTTTAAAATTGAAAGCAGATTGGTTTGGTGAGCCTCACCAATTCAATTTGGCATTGTCTAACATTCAAAGTTTAGTATCTTGCAGCTACACAGAGAGAGAGCAATTATAGCCAAGAAATAGTTTCAATATGAATGAATCTCGGAGAGGTCGATATTTTTCATTTAATTAGTTTTGCATAAGAGAACATAAAGTTGATCAGGGATATGTGAGCCCAAGTGAACTTTTTGCGTTAGATAATTGTTCTGGGAGTCTGAATATGTTCCCCTAGTCACCTAAAAACATGACCATAATGCGTTCATGAACGCATAATAGTATTCGCGTGTTGACTATTAATGCCGGGGTAATCGTCCATTGTACTCCCAGTTACATTATTCTTTAATCGTTACATTCCAGCTCGACATTCATTCTTTGAGTGTGTGACTGCCATAAAGATACACACCAACAACGCTTTTTATCCTTCATCAAAACCGACCTAAATAACCTCAAATTTGCCCAGGGTTAGCTTAGCCGAATGACTCGGTAAAAAAAGTAGAACCTGAACGGGTGTATGTTTTTTTTTGCGAAACTAACATTTGCAAAAATTCCCTAACAAACCTCCAAAAAATTGTGTTCCGTCATAAAAGCCGAAGTATGGTGACTCGGAGAAACAGAATAAAGCCTCTAGGCATTTTTGGGATACCTGTATGATACAATGTGCCCAGAGAACATATCACCTGCATGTTGTTCTTATCATTATCAACGAGTATTATATTTTTTTCATACATCTTAAACATCATTACTCCACTTGCTTCTATTTCCACTACGACGTATGATCACATAAGTTGATTGGGGAAAGTCGAAGAAGGACGAAAGAGCTTTGCACTCACATCTCGTCGTCATCATGCATGCTATCATGATTCTTTTTCCATCACCTTACCTTGTTCCATGCGAAACCACTGCAAAAAATAGCAAGCATGGGTTTTCATAGCCTCAACTCATCAAATAACATCACCTGTGAAAAAAGTGTGAAGCAACAAAGAGAAGGGAAAAAATGAGTTTTTTTCTCATGTAGCATCTTACAAATGTTGGTATGTAAAGTGTTAAAAGCTATTATACATGTAGTGTACTTTTACATGTATGCCTACTTATCGCAGTCACACGGAGTTGATTTCTTGACTTGATTTTTTTTGCTGGAAAAAAGCCAATAACATAAGAAACTACATACCTTCTAGAAGGCAAGTGGAATGCGCATGGAATAGTCAAATAAGCAGTAAAAAGTTTTTTTTTGTAAAGATGATGATCCTGCTGCTGATGGTAATGATGAATTCAAAAAGAGATTGGAGATATGATGCGTAATCTTAATTTTAAGAGAACTACAAGTACACGCTTCGGATCATATACTTGGTGCACATATAAACATTTCTTGCACGCAGTACAACAGCAAAAGGTAATTTTGCAGGAGCAAAAAAAAAAAAATGTTTGAAAGTGAACAAGCTTCTCCTGACGTTTTTTCAAGAGATACGCTCCGTGAGCTGAAAGTCATTTCTTTTCATTGCTATTCCTACTTGCCACCACGAACGTAGAAACTATTAAAACTTTAAGACGCTCGTTTTCATTTTCATATATAAACAACACAAAAAAACTCGTGAGCTTGCTCAAGGTATGGAAAATCTAACGTGTTACATAAGCGAGAAAGTATACATAGGTATATAATTTACACGACTGATATGAGTATGACAAGTTCGAGAAGAGGTGATTGTCCATATTATACTGGTTTTTATAGTTGGAATACTTCTATAAAAAACGAGTAGATCAGACGCTACGTTTCTAGTAGACCGTTTAGTTTATGTAAGTGTAAAAACCTTCCACTTTTTTGCCTATCCACTTTGGTCTTGTGCGTCTTCAAGACAAGTCTTTGGAAGAGTTGTCTGGCTGGATCAAGGATATGGTTGAGCATGTATGTCTGGATTGGAATGATATATGAATATCATCTTATGTAAATAGCCAACATGAACATTATATGCATACCTAATCGTGGTTGTAATCGCTGTTTCCACAATGTGTTTCGTGCTGGTAAGGTAACTATTTTTTTTGGCTTTGACTTCCACTCGTGTTATTTTTTGCTAGCTTCAGCAAAGATACAATGAACTGTGATGATGACGACGTGGGCTACACAAAAAAATGTGGTGGTCGAAGCCCGCTCAAAACGCCTTTGTCTTTCTTTCCATCACTCCAAGCTATCTCTTTTCTTTTTTGGTTAATTTATTTAACACAACAGCAGCGGCGTCTTGAGCTTAGTGATCAGCCGACCATGCGATGCTACATGCGAAGCGAAAAAAAGCTAAGGAAAAGGTTTTAAACTGGCAAGCCACACGCTTCGTTTTGCTTAATATTGAACACTTCTCGGGAATTCAATTGTCACACAAACAAAAAATCCTTTGAGTTCCTTTGTTCTTATTGCTGGCTTAAAGCCTATTAGGCATATATGCGTATATTATCACGGAATTCATTATATAATCAGTTTTATATTGGGCAAGACTGTAAAGATTATAAATTGCTGCTCAAAGTCAGCAGAATAATTCACTTCAAACAGGAGAAATGTTTACCGTCATAGGCTCACCTTACCTGCATTTTTTCATAGCTTTAGTTCATACGTTTGCGTTGGCCATTCATATAAGACGCAGAATTCCTTCCTCAAAGTCATTCTAAGTTTACAAAGCTGCTGTTGGGGCGTAATAGCTGAGGATATGAGCGATTTCAGAGTAAAAAGATTGCAATAAAAAAATCCTTTGTATACTTCGGTATACTTAATATATTTTTTTTTCGCAAACGATTCCTCTAAGCATGAAGCAATGATGATGATTATGTGAACTTGGCTCAAGACTGTCGTAGTCATGATTCATGACGGTGAGTATTGATGTTCTCTATTTTTTATCTACGATACAATCAAGGTATTTCCACTCGAAAGCTAAGTCATGTGTGGCAACTTTAGGTTCGCATGATTTCTTTTATCTTTTACCTATTTTTAATCTTTCGCGTTTTGTATTTTCTCATTTGCCCGTTTCTTCGAGGAGTTCCACACTGAGACATGACAAAGTAGGAAGAAGAAGAAAAAAAGGGTAAATGATAGTGATAACATAAACAAAAGCAATACATTTTCAGCCTCCATCATCACTCCTGGTGCTCTTGTAGCATGTGTCTGAGCAAAAAAAATGTATGTTACCGACATCGGCAGACAGGTTATTTTCATTATGTAGGTCAGGCATTTGGATCAGAAAACAAAAGGCAAGGTTTTCTTTACATTTTTGTACATTTTGAATGGATACACTGAAACAATATAATTGTCATCTTAACACATGGCCCTCTTGATTACCGCCAACAGAGAGATTCAGCTTTCGGCTAATTACAAAAAGGACGAAGGACAATGAATAAAAAAAACAGAAAACGATACAGAATATTCATCAAAGATGTAAATATGCAGAGTTTTTTTTCGTAACCAGACACCCGTACCTAGTAGCAATTTCATTCAATCATTCTCATTAGGTTGTTGTCTGATCCGTTTTTCTCAATGCCAATAGTGTGTGAACGTCTGAAACTTTTAATTATGCTGTTAATGTGAATATAGATTATCATCACTAATGGATAATTACACAGTTTTCTATATAACTGCCATCCATGTAAACGCTTCATGCGTGGGTAACACCTTTTTTTTCGCTACACATCGTTCGGCATAACAAAAAGCCTTCAATGTCTGGTAACAGAGATGAAGCAATAAGTCTACAAAGGATGTATGGCAAAATATTACATAAAAATGAGTAGGTAAAATGTAACAGGTACGCTTTAAGAATTTTTTTTACATTCGTGTGATTGTTTCTAATTTGGACTAAAAATAAAAATGTTATTTGCGTGTTCCTTTCCAGAGAATATATTATGTGTACAAAGGCGAGACAGACAAATAAACCTAACGCTTGCCCAATCAGTATTAAAGCGTCCTTAAAAGTTGTTGTTTTTTTATTTTTTGCTAATAATCTAGCTTTATATCATTGCTGGTGAACATGCAATAAATGTGTTTCCGGTTGGTGAATTGGATGCTCTCCGACGAGACGAGTCTTGTGCAATAAGAAGTACCTCTGAGGAAGTACCTGGTAATGCCTACAAACTGAGCACTTTGCTTTAGTGAGCAGAAAACTGGCCACTGGCAAAACATAACAAAAGAGCAAGACAAAAACACAAAAAAGCATCGGACCGGGGAGAGGTGGAGTGGTCTAGTATGATAAACAGATAGGTTGAGCATCAAGAGCCTTCACAAGTTACTTGCCTTCTCAAGAAGACCTTGAGACCACGCAGAATA
>JAAXOA010002117.1:0-13962 GCA_036561885.1 Salina celebensis | reverse complement strand
GTTCAGATTTTAGCGCTGCTGCCAGAGCCGCTGTAGCTTTTAAAATGTCAGAAGAACCTGACGTACTCGCCTTTCCATCCTTTGCCGAAAGATTGGGTGGCGGGGATTTAAACATATTGGTTACAGTGGGTAATAACGTTATAACGCGTTTTTCTCCTGATGCTGTCCGGTTCTTGGTCGGTGTGTTCTTGGCAGGCGGCGTACTATCTGTACCTAATTAGAATAACAATGCTCCCTTAATACCTTTAAATTCAAAAAATGATACTCACAATTAGGTAAACAAAAACCTGTGTCTTTAGTGCTCGCGTCTGTCTCCTCAACATTCAGATCAGCAGGACAACCTGCTTCCTTCTCATTAACAGAATCTGTCATCTGCGGCACGTGGTTTCTCCTACTTTTAATTATAAAGAAAAAGAAAGCAACTTGTATAAGTTGCAAAAGTATCATTAACGCAGTAACAATGTAGCTTATTTACACCTAGCAAACCAACTGTGAAAACTATTTGCAGCTACTTTTCCGCCCTTATGAATTTAAATTCTGTTGTCGTCTCATGTTGTCCCAACATTTTCTTGCAGAAAGAAACCATTGATTGTGAAGCTGGATACTCTTCCTTCATCAGAATTTTTGTGTCATTGTTTGCTTGGCTTGGTTTGCCGTTGAATTTATACCGAAAGAAAATGCTAACTGATCTTAATCAAGAAACGGGAAGGCTTTGTTCATGGTTTCTGTGACATGACATGACTGACATGGTTTATGGGTCAATTGGACTAAATCTGTCCAAATAAAACGGGTCCCTTTTTTGGACTTCGGTGGCCCTTAACTCTGCAAATACACATTTTAGGGAAAAATTGAATATTAAGCTTATTTTTTATGTAGAATCAGGATTTGTGATCATTTTTCACTTTTGCAAAAGTCGCAAAATTTGTATGTAGGAAATTCATAGACCTACTCTGTTTCAAAACTTTCATTATGTCATTAGTTTGGATATGGACCCCCAACATCATATTGGTATCATGCCCGCCCCTCGGGGTTTCCAAAGTCATCTCCATGTTTCTATGCACCATGCAGGATCTAAATTTAACCTATACTCTCCCACTAAAGTGGAAACATTTAAAAAAGAAATGTTTGTCAAGTGCCTCACCCCCTGATCGTTTGGGTAGCCAACTCTTCTACATAACGAGAGACAAACAAATCTACATTGCATAAAACTTAAAAAATTGTGCTTTGTACTCGCACACACTTCTTACGCGTCTTTACAAGGGGCTGTATACAAATGACGGCACGCATCTAGCTTCAACATAAAAGCTTCGTTCTCCTTTCAATTACTTTTAGTTTGGATAGCTCCCATGTGTCGATCGACCGGATGAACGTCTAATTGCGCCTCCGTGGCATTGTACGATTAATAGACACTCGGTAACATCAGTTGGCACTGGACAACAGGAAGCGCAGACAGCTCGTTTGGAAGTGATGAATGAGGAATCATTGTTTGCATGGAGCCCATTATTGTGTGTCGCATGTCGCCATTTGTTTATGACACCTCGCAGCCAACTGAGAGAGAGAGTGGGCGCTGACGTTCGAGTTAGGAAATTGGTTGCGAAAAAAATATGTACACACACATTTTGTTGTAAAAAACCAAGAACGATTGGTAAATTTAGAATGTACAAGAAGAGGTCTTCATGTTAAGTTGCTGCCACCTCCACCAGCCGTAGTGTTTTGGTAGAGTAAAAATAAAAGTGAAGAGTAGATTGGTTGCTTGGATACCTTGGCAAAAACAGCAAGAGTACTGCCGCTGGTGGTCTTTTTGATAAAAACAGTGGCGAAATAAGGAAGGGAACTTAAGACAGAGATAGGATGAGCAAAGAGCATAACAGAAAATGGACAAAAAATGCTCGTGGATGGTGGTGGCCCAAGAAGCCACCCTTCAGCACAAACATTGACTGCTATTCATTTTTGAGCATTCAGTAAACGCTATCAATCTCAGAATACTTAATAACTTAATGATAAAATGCAAGTCTTGTGTAGTTTAAAAAAATGTAATTATTGAATCATAAATGAATAGAAAAATGGTTAATTGTATTGTTTTGTAGGATGAAATCAATTATTTTGGAACAGGTGTGGTGTACAGTTGCGTAATCTGGGCTACACATAAAATATTTGTAATAAGGAAGGGAACTTAAGACAGAGATAGGATGAGCAAAGAGCATAACAGAAAATGGACAAAAAATGCTCGTGGATGGTGGTGGCACAAGAAGCCACCCTTCAGCACAAACATTTTTGAGCATTCCGTAAACGCTGTCAATCTCAGAATACTTGAATGAAAAAATGGAAGTCTTATGTAGTTAAAAAAATTTTAATTATTGAATCATCAAAGATTAGAAAAATGCCTAATTGTATTGTTTTCTAGGATGAAATGAAATCAATTATTTTGGAACAGGTGTGGTATACAGTTGCGTAATCTGGGCTACACATAAAATATTTGTGCTGATGGGTAACTCAGATTGTGTGTGGCTGCTGGGACATCCTTCTCTTGCGTATTAAGTCCGTCAGTACGACTCTCTCTTTTATCCTGTCCACGTTATTCAAGGCCCACTTCATTTTTCTTCTCAACAAGCTCACTCTCCAAAAAGCAACCTCAACTTTTTTTATTTATTTTTTCCACTAAAATCCTTTCGAAAAGCGAATACAGTAACTTTTCTAATCAGTGTTGGAAGGGAAGCTCACCCGGAAATTCAGTGGCTTTCAGAGAACTTTTAAGTCCTTCTTTTTTTTCAGTTCGTTTTGTATTAAAATCTGTCTCCGTCTTGATATCCCCCAGTGTAAGTTAATTGTCTGCATATGGCCATGAGTGTTTGAGTTAGATACAGGTGGCCTAGAAATTGTTTTTAGTTAATCTTCAACAGACAGTTATTATTAATTTTTATAACTTAAACTATGTGTATCTGTGTTGTCTAACATTCTGGAAAATACAAAACAAAGTAAGTGGCCAGCGGCCTTCGTCATATGGTTTTTTACTTCTCGTGTCGGATTGTAATAATATTATCTTAATAACTTAATTCAAAACATCCTGTTTTCTTTTTTATTAGTGACGTTAGCTAGTCGACCGTTTGCGATGATCGTAGAACATACCGAGTCTTTTCAGGCTTGGTTGGCAAAGGTCCTTAAACCACTGTGAGTTTACATTTACTTTAATTTTTATTATTTGATGCAATGTAATTCCTGAAGAAACCTTTTTTAATCGAATTTCTGTGTTATTTTTAGTTGTGATGCTGATCCAGGCGCCCTCGCCAAATATGTGTTAGCGCTTATCAAGAAGGATAAGACAGAAAAAGAGCTACGCCAGAGTATGATTGACCAGCTAGATGTGTTCTTGCAGAGTGGTAAGTAGATGGGCCTTGCCGGTGTCACTGATTGTGTCTTGTGTCTGTTTCTTCAATTATGTTTGTTTGTTTGCTCACAGAGACAAAACCATTTGTGGATAAGTTGTTTGAAGCTTTAACGACGAAAGAGTACTTGAAAGCGGATGCTCCTTTGGAGGAAGACAAACCTGGAGGATCTGCACCTGAACCTCCACCTGAATCTGGTCCAAGTTCTAATCAAGCTGAGGTGACGAAGGATGATGGTCAGAAGAAAGGATCGCTTAGTGTGGTCCCATCTGCGCTGCTAAATGAACCTCAGGAGAACAAAGAGGAGAAGACAGCTGCACCTCCAACGTCAGGACCATCCTCGTCTTCCTCTCGACTAGGTAGAGATAGAAGGGACGACGACAGGGATAAAAACAGGCGAAAACGTGGAAGGGATCGCCGTGATACCAGGAGTAGGTCAGGGGAGAGGGGACCCCCAATTTCAAAACGATCTCGAAGCCCAAGGCTGGACAGGGACAGGGAGAGAGATAGGATAAGACACAGGCCGGGAAGAAAGTCACCACCTCCTCGCCGCTATGAAAGAGACTGGGACAGACGCCGGTCACGAAGCCCGCTGGGCGGGAGACGAAGCGTAAGTCCAAGGAATCACCGTAGTCGTTCACCGCCTCCCAGGTATCGTCGTCCTTTCAACAACAGTCGAAGTCGTTCTCGCTCTCCTCGTCAAAGTCGTTCGCGGTCACCGCATGGGCCAAAGTCAGGCTCTGACAAGGACAAGAAAGATTCGCTTCTTCCTATTCCGGATGCTGACTTGACAAAGGATTTAGACAAGCCATTGGTACAAAGTGTGGTAGTACGCCCTGATGGTGTTCCCCCTCCTGGACGTGGTCGTTGTAGAGACTTCGACGAAAAGGGACTCTGTATGAAGGGCGAGCTATGTCCATTCGATCACGGAAATGACCCAGTTGTTTTGGAAGACATCGTAGTACCATCGGCAGGTCCTGGTTATGGTGCTGGAGGACGACCGCTTGTTCCTCCTGGAGCTCCAGGGTATACTCCTCCAATTGGAGTAAGGCCACCTATGATTGGTGAATATTATCCAGACAGTCCGGCTCTTGATCCGGCACCTTGGGGACCAGGAGCTCCTCCATTTCGTCCTCGCCACATGCCATTTGACGGAATGCCGCGTGGCAGAGGAGGATTGTTACTTCGTCCGTCGATGGGACCTTATCCCGTACCTGGAGGTCAGCGGCAGCTTATCAGTGTACCTGTCGTCGGTGGCGGGGTGCCCCCACAACCTGGTGTTCCTGTGATGGGTCCAGTACCTCCAATGCCACAAATGCTTCCTCCCAATCTTCGTGGCGGTCTGGGACGCGGTCATCACCATCACCGTGGTCGCGGTGGTTTTGATCACGGTCGCTTAGGTGCAAAGCCACCAAGACACTACACCAACTGCTCTCTGGAAGTTCGTAAGATTCCTCGGGAGCAAAATACCATCATGGACCTCAACTCGCACTTTTTACGCTTTGGGAAAATCATTAACATCCAGATTAACCATGACAACGATCCTGAAGCCGCCCTCGTCACATTTTCAAGTCCTGCCGAAGCCCAGCTAGCTTATCGCTCTACTGAAGCAGTTCTTAACAATCGGTTCATCCGTGTCTTCTGGCACAACAAAGAAAAAGAGAACGAGGATGAAACGGATTTTCCTCCTGGAGCTGCCGGTGGTCCTCCAAGAATATCAGTGAAGGATCGATTGGGTGGACAAGCACCAGAACCCATGGAACACGAGAAGATTTTGATTTCTGGGAACAACCTCACAAAAACGGTGTACAACAATGCCGCGCTTACAAAAAAGTTGGAAACACAAGATAAGCTGCAGGTTAGTCTCATCTTTTGTCAACAATATTTGTTAAGGTGTGTACGAATTTATAATTTAAATGTTTTTGTTCTCCAGAGTAATGAGTCGATCAAACGTAGTCAGGAAATGTTGGCCGCTCAAGTCACTCTGAAGAACTTGCAAGATCAGAAGAAAGCTGAAACTTTAAAAATGTCGAACGATTTGAGAAAACGTCAGCAAACCATGATGGAGGAACAGATCGTCCAACAAAAGAAGCTTATTGCAAAGCTTGAAGGAGGAAATATTCCAGCCAAGGAAAAAGATGAAGCTCTGAAAATATTAAAAATGCTTTCTGAAAACGTGCAAAAGTTGAAGAAGGACTTGGATGGAAGCGCACCTAATACGAGTCCTAAGAAGCAGACCGCACCCCCTGTCATTGTAGCCGCTACAGCAGGACTTAATCCTCGTACGAAAGAAGAAACGCAAAAGGAAATGTTAGATGCGGAACTGGATCTGATTAATAAAGAACAGCAAGGAGAAGATACAATTGATCTCCAGAATCGACTCCAAGAGTTACGTCAAAAGGCTAAAAGTATGGGATTGATCGGACGTGGTGGTGGTGTTATACGTGGAAGAGGTGGCTTCCGAGGTGTCATCCGCGGATTTGGAAGGGGCCGTGGAATGATTAGGGGGTAAATATTCCATGCTAAAATATCTAGACATAAAGTATGCTTCATATGTGTCATACTAATTCTAAATTTGCAATAGGCGTGGACGTGGAAGTGTTCGTGCGTTGAGGAGCGTGGATCGTCGTCCAACAAAAATCAAAATCACTGGATTTCCAGCAGCCAAATTGAGCGATATACTTACCCATTTCTCGGTAAGATAAAATTCTATTTTTGTGAATACTGTATATTATAAAGGTTTGTAAATTAAATCCTTAAATTTTCTATGGGCTTTCAGATGTTTGGTCCAATCCGAGATTACCAGAGTGATGCGCACGTTCCTATGATGATTGTTGATTTCGATTCACGAAAGTGTGCAGAAGTAGCCATGGCAAATGGCTCGATGTTTGAGGAATCCAAGCTAACCCTAGAGTGGGTCTCTCCTGATCCACCAGAAGGAGGAAGTCACATGGCTGGCAAGTTATCTGATTCGTCTCTTTCTGCTGTTGTTGGAGGAACTTCTCAGGACGATGCTCCCGTCATTGATGATGATGATGACATTGGAGATGATGACGAAGACGCCGAGGTTCGATCTTAATCCTCCAAAAAACAAAATACCTGATTTTTGTTCCACCATTGGAATGAAAGCTTAATTATACATATTTATTTATTTTATATTTTTTGTTTTTTTCTTCCACGCTGTCACCTCTGCACTGTCTGTCTGTGTACCCCATCAAATAACAGATTAGCCATTTAATTGGAGCTCCGGAGTGATGAAGAAGAAGACGAGGATGATCGCAGTTGGAGGCGATAAGTCGTGTACAACTATATCAAAAGAATACTGAGAAAAGAAAAATATTTTTATTCTTCTACCTATCGATTTTCGTCACCGTCAGCTATTGTGACATTAAAATGTTTTTTCTTAATATATACGGTTTCCCGGCGAAAACAAGGAATTATAGAGCAGTCAATACTAAAAAAAATCACTCTTGCTGCGAACTTTATCGTGAACATCTTGTAAAATTAATATTAATAAAAAATATTTGTACAGGTAAAAAATGCAAATCAGGTTTGTTAAGTAAATTAATTCAATTTTATTTGTTTTTATTTTAAAACAAGTGTGTAGTGGAGAGGAGAACATTGTAATGTCAACATTTTTAAACAAAAATGTTTTTAACCAAATTTTTGAAAGCAAAAGAATTGTTCCAAAGAAACGGAAATGAGAATGGTGTGGAGAAAGAGAAGGAGTATGTTAAATTTAAAATATAAATACATATTATATATAATCATTATTATAATTCATCTATATATTTTACAAAACACATGCTGGAAAGAAAGAGAAGAGAAAAATATTTAATGGAAAAATAAAAATACATGAAGATGGTGGCAGAAAATGGAAAAGAAGAGCGGGGGACAGAAAAGAAAAAAATATCAAGCAAAATATGCCTAGTCCCCTTGGATGAAGAAAACAAAAAAGAAAAATGCCAACCGAACAATCTTCATTTTTATTTGCAAATCTAAATCTTGTCTTATTGCCTCATCGTTATTTTTTATTGCATCATCTTATGACACGTAGGTCTCTGCTAATTGCATTAAATTACTTATTAAATTATATGTTACTTCATACGTGTTTCTATAAATTTAATGTCTTACGTGTCCGCGGCATCAGTGTCGCAATCTTAAACAACGTTTACTTAAAAGTTCAATTAGATCTATAATTACATTTAAATCATTAAAAAGTCCATTTAATTACAATATTGCGTCACCATAAAGCTGTTAACTGTAGAAGTGAACGCCTTCAAAATCATAGTAAGACAGGAAGCAGGCCTGAACGGAGATTCTTATTAAGCTTCAGGGGTCTCTATATGCCCCAATACTCAAAGACTTTTTGATAAACTAAATCCGATTTTTTGATTGAAGGTCCCTATTCTCCCGCGAAGTTCTAGAGTTTATCGTGGTAAGACATTCAGTAGTCAATTTAGTAATGTACCCTAGTCAATGAAGTAAATATGCAATATATATTTTGTAATTTCAATTGCAGTATCCGGCCCAAAGAAATCCCATTTTAATTGCTGTCACATCTTAAAAACCCAAGGTCGTAGTTTTTTGCAACGGATACTGAAGATCCTGTTTGCAAAAGAGCGTATAACATTCCAAGATGCTGTTTAGGCTTAGTCCGTTACTTCTCTGCATTATATATGCCCAAGGGCAAGACTATCTGGGGTTTTACCCGGAGGGCTTATTTGGTGATTATGATGGCTCCAATAATCCTTCTTTTACGGAGGATCTATCAAAGGGATATGGAGGCTGGGATGTTCAAGACAACGATGATTTTGAAAAATCCCGCGGTAGAAGATACTCAGGGCTGGAGGGGGACGCTGTGGAGGCTGCCATATCGCTAGACGAAATTGTTCCCGATCAGGACGATCAATTATATTCCCAATTCCTTAACCAGGAGAGTCCAGACGAAGGTAACAAAAGAATCAACATTAACAATAACAACAATCAATCGCAGACATGGGAATCAGAAATTACAAAATATACTGATGACATATTCGTTGAAGATTCTGTTGCAGCTGCTGCAGCAGAAAACTGGGAACAAGATGCAGCGTCAGAAGTAACCCAATCAAATGATTTGGAAAACAAAGCCGAGGAAAAGAAGGAAGATGTTGGAGAGAAGAAAGAAGGACTGGTGGAAGACGACAAAGGGGCGAAGAAAGAAGACGAGGATGGTGAACGGAGCAAACGGTTGACTGAATCATTCTGGTCTTCAGAGCTAGCCGATCAAGATTTGAGTAACTTTGGACTTGACAGTCTGTTCAGAAAGAAGGTTTCTGAATTTTGAATCCAATTTTATATTTTGAACCTTTGCATATGTGAGTTGCATCTAATAATATTGAACGATTCTTTTGTATTTCTTAGCGATCCGCTGCCTTCAATGGTGGCCGTCCTCATAGATTCGCTGGTAACCGTGCTAGTAAACGCTCGTACAGGAACATACCTAGCAGACGTTCCTCGGAACAGTCACGCCAAGTCTACGGTAACGCAAATAGAAAGAATGTGGCAAATCGAAAATCTGAAGGTTTTAGGAAACCCGGTGGTGCACATACGTTCAACCAATATGCCCGTTTACAGCGTAGTCATAATTAAATTCGCCCATGATTGTTTGATTTGTGGTTCAGTATTAGTTTTTATAGCCCGATATAATCTGAAATAAACTTACAAGTTTGAAGAAACTTCGCTTCCGGTTGATTTTTCAACCTGCTTCAAATAGTTAAACCCGAACGGCAACTAATTACTGATTTTAAGCTTTTGCATAATTTACCTATGTAATGTTTTTAAGCCTTAACGTTGGCAGCCTTTTTAACCCATCGTTATATTTGGATGTTGCAACACGTATAAACACACGACGCTCGAGTAAATTTGGAATAAGAATTAGATATGACAAAGTTGCTTACGATGACATCGAAATGCCCCACCAGCAAACTTCTGATTAATTGAAATTTTGCAATGTGCAAATTACGGTCATCTTTAACAGAGGGAGCAACCTGGAAAAGATTTAACCACCTTGCATAACGACGTAAATAGTAGTTGAACTGTGCGCCAGAAGACTCATCATATACTTGATGGCTTATGGAAAAAACTGCAGTAGTGTACCCCCGATAGCAAGCCACTAATCAATTCACTATCTGTAGGCTGTGCATATTAACCACTGTACAGTAATCATGCTAGTTAGAATATTGGTATAAAACTTCCACGTCATTTTTGCACTATGTCTGCTGATGATTTTGGTATTGATTGTAGAATATTAGATATGAAGTGCAAAATATAATATAAACTACATTTAGCTTTCCCAGCTCCTTACACATGCGACACAAATGGATTGTTTTAATGGAGGTGAAGAATTATATAACACAATAAATAAATATACTTCGAGTGTATATGTAATTCAATCTATGTAATAAGCTATTCGAGTGTATATGTATATGTACATTCAAGCTAGACGTAATTTGACGTATTGCAATTAGCATGCATAGCTCAAATACGCTGTTAAGTGATAGCGATGTACTATGGCTAGTAGTAAGTGCACAATGCCGAATGTGGTATTCATATGTAATTTAGGAAGTAAAAATATGTACGTATAAATATCAATATATATATACACACACACTTGAAGGTTAAACTAGAATACAAGTGCCTATGATGTATGAATCGCAACCTGTCCAGATTTTCCAGTATCCTAAATCATGACCTTATCTTAATTACGGATAATGACGCCAAAAGACAGTTTGTGGATTAAAATCATTACTGGGTTCAGGCTGGGCCCAAAATCTTAATTCCGTATGTTTTGGTTTGAATCAGAATCTTATCTTGGGAAGAAGATGTAATTGTTTGATGAATGAAAAAATATTTAGCCTGATCATGATCAGAAATCGCCTTCAAGAATAGGTTAAAGATTTAAACTCTTTATCTGGTCCTATCATTTTCTATATACCATGCTGTACTTAACTTATAAATTAAGATCAGTTTTTATTACGGGCTAAATTGAAAATTTTCGTTCTCGAAATCAAGGACATTTCATGTGCAAGATCGTTGCAATTAATTATATTTTATTGCAACCAAACAGGCATTGCATCATCAGGTGAACTATCTATTTCTGCAAACGAATTAACTGAGATATTTGTTTATATTAAATTAAGATTAAAAGGTCGATTTCGTTTGCAAAATTTCAACCTCTTAGGCTAAAATTCTTCATAAAACCTGCCATTACAATAAAACAATAGCATATTTGCAGACTTTCATCGTTTGTTCATAGCCGATTATATTTCATTCGTTCATTCTGACCATCAAAATTCCGCATCTTTTTCATCAAGTTTCACTTAGATTTCCAGTATCGTTTCAATTTCTTCAGCACTCTAACCAGTAGCCAGTTTTAGTAGAGAGTCTCCACGACGTTATGTCCAAAGCACATAAAATGTTGATACGCAGAATTACCTACATTTACGCAGTAAGAACCTCAAATAGTATTATTTTACCATCGTGTCACAAATCCTGTGGTTATTTTACGTATACTTTCAGGTAGTACCGCTATCAAAAGTGTTTGTAACAATTCCATTACTGATCCCGGCTGTGATGCGTCTCTACAGTCTTCTGGACCGCAGTGAACAGATTGGTCTAGATTTCAACCGAATCGCTATAGATTCCCTCATTGCAATCCAGTTTTCGAAGCTGTTAATGTTCGGGGCTGTCAGTGTCTGTTTCTGGTTTCACTTTACGAAATTCTCACAGTTTGTTGTAAGCTCTATATTATGAACTACTTAAATCATCTCTTGAGTGTGCTTATGACGAAATTTTGATACGGTTAGGTGTTGACAGGATGGAGTAGAATGTACCTGAATTTGAACGTAATTTTTACATCACTTAGTTCTTTCATCCATCTCCTCCCCGTGGTTCTCTGTCATGAAGACTTCGTAAGTTTGCGTGAAATCTTTTCCATGATTGGATGGGAATGCTTCACAATTATAAACCAAATAATTCTAGCTTATTACATGTGCAAGGCAGCCGACAAACAATTGCAAAATGAAATTCAATTCGTGTAAAGTTGTATTAGAAAGTCAAGTTGGAAATTGGAAAGGAAATAAAATCTTTTAAATTATTCAATTCTTTCGTATATTATAAATTAATGTCATGATATTGCTTCGTTGTAGTATTCGACGTTTTCGACGATTAGATGTGTAATTGGCTTTTAATTTCACGCTATAATAAACCGCTATACATTTAAAAGAACTTAATCCAATTGATTGTATTGTAATTGAGCTTCAGCGTTGGAGATTGAATCATATATTTTTTCCAAAAAAATCATCATAGTTTCAGGCCAAAGGAAATATGCACGGAAAAACAGTGAGAAAATACACGAAAAGGCATCATTGACGATTCACGTTATAAGTAATTTTATGAGGAAAATATGTGATAACCATGACATTTGATTTCAATCGATAAACCTTGTATGATGCTTGATGCTTAAATCGCTGCTGCTCGGAATAATATTATTTTGCTGTTTTATTAACATATTCATTTCTGAAAATTTCAATCTACAATCAATCATGTGGGAAATGTTCCGTTGAATCAATTAAATTAAATCATTTCATCAAGTGCGATTTGCGTCTCGTATAATTAGACCAATTCTTCTTTGTATCCATTGATCTTCGACCCGACATTCTAGGCATTAAACAATGCCGTTACAATTTCTCTGTCATTACGTCTCCTCTTCTCAACCAAAGCAGTTATTAAAATCGCAAGTGTGATAAGATTGGCCATTGTAAAGCTCTCCCAACCCATTAGAGTAAAAAGATTTTCAATATTGATGGCAACTTTGTTGTCCCAAATCATTGGTATGGCATGAAGAAATGAGCTTATCGTTGCAACAATCATGTTAACTCTAATGAAAAGTTTCAGACGCTTGGATAGCCGCTGTGAATAAAGGAAAAATGCTTTCAATTAGCACCAAAACCTGCATTTTTTACGGTCTTTGTCTTACGATGAGGTCGATGTTTTTGGTCAAATAAAGACAGATGCACCAGCTGCCGAATAGGAATAGTAGCACGATGATCAAATGAATTCCAATCAGAGTGTCGACTGCCACTTGCTTGGAGTCGTCAATTTTTGAAGGAGTTTTGGTGGCCTGTTGGATTAGCCGGAACATTGCGGGCAAGACAAATGTAAATCCGAATATAAGTTTTGATATTGGAATTGCCTTAAAACACACACAGAATAGTTGATAAATTATGAGCTCATTGACTGTCTAGTTTCCAAGAGAGATTTTGACAATGAGATTATCTGAGAGACTTACAATGTAAAGAAATGTAATCTGACGAAGAAATAGTGTTTTCTCTGTAGGATTCATTTTTTGTTAGAATTTAGAGAGTTAAGCTGAAGTTCAACGTAGGACAATAGGGAATTTGTTTTACGTGTTATGTCTGGCGAGGCAGCTTTCCGAGAAATGAAATTTGATTCGGCCTGTTTCTTATCGCTGCTATTGTCCTACTCGGCTTCAATATTGTATCTATTGCACAATTACTCTTGTTGTTTTTTTAAAATTCGTGTTAAGTTCGCAACACGTTTGCCCATGCAAATTCTTCGGTTCCTTTTGGTTATATTAGAATATTTATCACTACTTCATATTTCGATGCTATGAATCCAGCTCCAGTCCCAAAATTATGAAGTCGGATGCGAATTATTTGAGATTTATTCTACACTTAAACCTTTTTTAAATGCATCTTGTTAGGGCTCGTCTATAAAGAATATCACGAGGAGTGAAAGGTGGGTTATTTGTGAACTGCCCAAAAAATGAGGGCTTGGTAGTGCAGGGCTCGGGTGTTTGCTCATACGTTTGCTGGCTCGTCGCCTGTCGGGGTCGACCTGGCCGCCGTCTTTGGGTCGTCTCTGCCAGCCGTCGAGGTTCACCTGTCGGCTGCGGGGTTGGGTCCACACCATCAAGCCCTCATTTTTTTGGCCGTTCACAAATAACCCACCTTTCAATCCACGTGACGTTCTTTATGAATCATCCCTCTGCTATGTACCCAATGAAACCAATTATAGACAGTTTGTAACTGAGAAATCGAATCATGTCGTCATCAGGCAAAGATAGCATTCCACCCATATTGATATCGTCCATGCAAAACGCAAGGGGAAATGATTGATCAAATTAAAGTACAGACAGACAGCAAAAGAATTGTCCTTTAATATTTCACCCAAAAACATATCCGAAAAATACATTCAATCATTTCATAACGGTGTACATTGTAAACTAGTACACAACGGACTCACTCACACTCAAAATTTCGGTTCATGATTGTAATATTTTTCATGGAATCAACTATTTTTAATGTATAAATAGTACATAATAATATGATACCAATTTATGTCATAAACAGTATCCAAAGCCAGTGCTTCATGAAACATTTTTTATTCCTTCAGTGTAGGCAATAATATTTGCTTTTAAAAGTTTTACTGAATCGTCACTTCTTCTATCATCAAGTATTAAAATGAGGAGATTAAATTTCACTGATGTTGTGTACAGTAGCCTTATAATTATGTA
>JAAXOA010002116.1:0-13965 GCA_036561885.1 Salina celebensis | reverse complement strand
GGCATTGGAATTTTATCATGAAGCCGAATGCATGAGTACAAACAAAATATAAGAAGAGTTGTCATTCCGGAGAGAACCAAAGGGAAATATTGCTGGCGAAAGCAAGTATTCAATTGATTCTCCATTATTTGCACGCGTCTGTAGAGTAGTAAAGTCTCTGCTCGGTTTTCATTTGGTGACGGGGCGACAACTTTCCTAAAACAAACATAAAGGAAGGGACTTACTTTCTCCGCTATTGCTAAGCGACCCATTGTTTAGACAAGTAAATTTTGCAACAATGGAAAGAAATTTATTAATCTGTGAGTGTAATTATACTTCCATTACCTTTTGAGAACATCGATATAGTCATGGAGACAACTTACAGAGAGGAAAAAGAGTCCAAACATGGTGAAAACCATGGGTAGCACCATATCCAAGTGCATCCACCCATTTATCACACAAAGGACGAAATGTAACGCCCAGGAGGTCACTATGCAATGGTGGTCGTCAGTGTACTCAAATATTATCGAGCCAATGAAAGGGGGCTGGCAAGGGTTAGCCAAAAGTATGAGGAATACAAGTGTTGGAACTGAAATTCCAGTGATAAGACTAAGGATCAACAAAGCTCGTTGGGATTTTGCAGATTTCTTCAGTTGCCCCTTCAGAATTCCATTCGGGTCATCTTCTTTTTTCACATCTGCCAAAGTTTCAAAAATTTCAAGGGTGCTTCTAATTTTAAGTATAAAATTTATTGTTTTACCACGAATTCGTTCTTGTAGTTGGAACTGGGCGTTTACAAGCTTGACGATTTCTTTATCGTGCAGCCAGGCAAAAAGTCTCAAACCATTGCATAGGCAATATCCTGCTGCGAAATAAATGCTTAGCATTTTGTAGGAAACTCCAAATCGCCCCATATCTCGGCTTAGTAGACTCCAAAGTAAGAAAATGTTGTGGACAACGTGAATCGTCATTTGGAAGTAGAACTGGTTCTTCCTTCCTTTTTGTTTGAGTGTTCCAAACTCGTTGTTTTCTTTGTTCCAGCAGAATAAAATAGATCCAATACTACTGCACATATTCAAATGAAGCTTAAAGTAGCTGACAACATGTTTCCGGAAAACGGCAACTCCCTCTGGGATTGTATTTGATTTTGACATTTTAGTAGAGAACCGTTTCACAAGCTGCAGAGTTTTTGCAGTTTTTGCGAGGTTATCTTGTGGCAAGCTAGCAGGCAAAATAAAAATCTTGTTAACGTCCCCGACTGTAGAATCAACCCTGGACAAAGAATGGGTTCTAACTTGACGCTGGTACGGGGACTGGTCTAGTTGAGGCAGTGATTCCTTATACATTTTAAAAGATTATGGGTTTGTGTCGTACTTGGAAAGATGTCATATTGTTAGTGAGTAACTTGATCATTCCATGTCCAAACGTAGACTAAACCTGATTCAGCCCTTGATAATTGTTGTGACCACTTGAATTAAAGGCAAATGAGAGGACTTTTTTAGCGATTATTTTTTGGTTACGTGTAAGTGGGTTATAGTGACTTAATTAGAAAAATCAACATCATTAAAAAACCTGTATATGTCCGTGAAGAATGTATGCATACACATTAACAGTCGATTTAAAACACATTTAGCAGAGCAATCAAGACACTGGTTTAGGAAGGGACGAATCTGGAAATTACGAATGATGAGTTCCTAGTAAGAAGTTAATTGGTTATATCTGTTTACTCGGAATACCGATGTTTCCCAAATATCCCCACTTTTGTATGAATGGGGTCATTTGAAAACTTTTTTTCTTCCGATAATGAAGCTATTGTTTTGCCAAAGTCAATACTTTCTTGATTTCGCCAGACGAAAACTTTCTATTTACCTTTGGCGTTCTTGATGAAGACTAGGACGTTGGCTACTTCGTCTGATTTGTGTGCTCCCATAAAAATCATAAAAATTCTTGCCTACATGCATAATCGTTTGTTAAAGGGCTATTAAATTTCAGGAGATATTAACTTTTTTATGATTCGTCTTCCTATCGCTAATTGCCAAGCGACTCTGGACTTCGAAGTACGTCCTGTCCTTGTTCTCCTAACGAAATATTGACTCACTTTCCGTGTAGCAACAAAGATTCCCCTCCCACACTAGTAGCAGCAGTATATAATATTAATGTCTACCACTTATCAGTGACCAACCAACCCCAGTGCCTGGTGAAGGCCATTTTCATGGTGAAAGTCGTTGACTGATACTAAGGAGGTGTAAGTATCAGTTTCCAGTCCCCGACTGGTAACAGTAGTAACCCACGACAAAAGCTTCAATGGAAAAGGGTTTTCAATAATTTGTTTTTTCACTAAAATCTTGATTCTAGTTGATTATTAGTGTCTCATTGCAAATTCGTAAACTATCATTTCATGGAGAGGATTTGTTTTCTAAGAATGATTTTTCATAAGCTTGAGTCAATACACCTAGCAATCTACTTAGAATCATCCTTACGTTATCTGGTATCGATTGAGGGTAATAAAATTGACATTATTTCGGTCATGGAAAAGGGATAGTGGAAGATTCTGTTGTCTTAATATAATCCAAACCAGAACCTTCTATTTTTAATTGGCGTCGTTACCCGCACCAGTCCCAGTAGTCGCGTCCGTTGTCTTACTTCCTATTCTTTCTTATCAGGTTAGTCAAAATGCATGTGTTTCATCAATAATGCGCTAAAGAACCCGGACCACTACCAACTGCAGTCAGCAAGGATGATTGAGTAGAATGGGTGATTTTTAAATACTATAAAAACATCCAACGGTTCACTAAGAGAATTATGAAGGTTTCGATTAAATCATGTTCAACCGGATTATCTAGATATTTATAAATATTATGGAATGAAAATTATGGATCAACGAAAGAACATATACTTTAAGAGCAGTAACGAAGCAACAAGAGCAGTCCAACTGAAATTCTATAATCGTAAGTTTGTCTTTATTGTCGCTGGAAGACATCGCTTTATATCAAAATAGAGGATTATCGGTTTCCATATAACTTTTATAACATAAATGTTTCCATATAACATAAAACGTCTTAGACAGTTTATAATAATTGTTTATTAGGTACATGAAAGTCTTAGTAACACAGATTGTATAATTTTGTTTAATAAATAGGAAAGAGTGATATCTGGTCTAAGGATTAACTATTCTAAAAGATGACATGACAAGACAGTTAGTTTTCAAGGATTATCTTCCCGATTCCTGCTGCGTATCAGTTCGACCAAAGTCAAAAACACGACAGCAGCCCAAAGCCCCCCGAATTTTACATATACTAAACCAGGAATAAGTATTGCAGCAATCCACCAGTAATATTCGTCCACCTCTTGTAACTTTAATTTAAACCTAGAAACATTTGCGACATCTTCGGTTGCTTCTTTTGCTTCCTCAATCTCATCATCGTCCAGTAACTGAGGTACTTTACGTAGTCTAAACCCCGTCTTGTCTGGTTGTGGCAATGAAACCTCTTCCGAATAGATTTCCAAAGCTTCACTCCACACCAACACCTCCGATTCACAAATAACACAGCCTTTGCCTCCTCCAGGAATACAACAGGCATGATAAAAGTGTCCACAGTCCACTACAAACACGTCAATGCCTGGGCGTTTTCTGTCACAGCTAACGCAACAATGTCCAGTTTCATCTGAAGCCTCATCCGACTCTTCAACCACTCCTTTTTTCATTCCATCCACAACATGAATTACTTCTTCCATCCTGATCCCGTAATCTTTCACCGTCTTCTTATCATTTAGCTGGGCTCCTGCATAGATTAACCTTTGTTGCTGAGAGACTATTCCGGAAGACATTTCGATTTTAAACTTTACAACTTCGACTGTATCTTTGTCTTGGACGTCTAAACAAATTTCATTTATATTTTTCCGACTTGTTCTGTTTCCGAAAAACTCCAGGTTGACTACGACCGGAAACGTTGCACTTTTTCTCGACCGAATATAAATGTGTACGGGAGTAATCAGTGTGAATTTGACGAGGAGCTCTTTCCTCAAATCTTTCTTGTTGATGAGCTTTCCATTGAACCGTAAAAACCACGGGTTTGGAATCTTTTCGAAGTCATCCAAAGAGCAAATCCAGACTTTTCCCCAAATCTCAGATCTACCCGATTCCGGGCTGTATCCACGAATTATTGCGTTATAAAAGGCCATTTTAACTTTAGAATATAAGAGGTGAAACTATGCACATAGTACACTAAAATTTATGATGTTTAGCTACAAAATGTTAAATATAAAATAAAATTGAAAACTTTCAAAAAATTTATGCGAGTTTCGTTTCTCATGGTTGTATGTTGTATGTGGGGATGTCAAAACAAGTATTGGTGCAACATTGGCAAGATATGGGAAGAAATCCAACTTTTTCTCATTTTTTTCATCTGGTGTATCAAAAACAATTTTTACTAACACGTCAAGATAGACAAAGAGTATAGAAAAACTTAGGCATTATTCAACGTGTTACTATAGTTGTAATTTGCAATTACATCATACATATACCAACAACATCATCAAACATGATTCGTTTGGCAAACGTTAATGCACGATTTAAAAGAAAAAAACTTATTTAGGTTCAAATCTATCGCTTTTTAACCTATTTGGAACTTGGAAGTAAAAATTTTGGTATAATAAATAAAATACTTCATTCTCAAATAGTACGTATGAATGTTTTAATCCCAGAGTTGTTTCTGATGACGTCTATCAATGTGCCTTGTAAGACTAGACCTATTTGACATGATTTAATCACAAAAAGGCAGTTTTCTGGTTGGAAATATGTCAATTTTCAGGTACTTTCATTCCGATATCATTGGAAACGACTTGTACTTAATGCTACTGCGTCTGGGAGCAGTGCTTCGCTAAATGCGTTGACAATAGTCGAGTACTACATAATGCATATTAATATTATGATTGGAAAACAGCCGGTTTTTTAATGCGCGATTTATCGATTCAGTATTTATTTATCACAACTTCAATATTAAATTATATTTTCGATTCACTCATATACTGCAAACGACTGAGAACAAAATAGCAAGAAAGAGTTAAATTGATTAGCCATTTTTCGATAAAATTAATAATCTTGAAACGTTGATAACTTTTAGTTTAGAACTCTGAAGTCCTTTTAGTATCTGAATTCCATTTCCTCTTCCTCTGCAATAACTTGAATTTTCCGCCTTTTTCTCTTGACCTTTCCCTCCGACTTGGTATCTGAGTCTTCATCGAAGCTAAGTCTTCGCCGCCGTCGTCGAGGGCCCTTCCTACCGTCGGTTAGTTCATCGTCAGAGCAATTCGTTACTCTGGATTTGCAGCCGTATGGATTTCCCCTTGTTCTCACCGGTTCCACACTCATTCCTTCTCTATTTGACGCATTGAGGAGACCCAACTTGTCATAAAATGTTTCCAACTTCTGACAATGGATTTCTTCCATGTGTACCATCCAGAAACCCCGAATTCGAAACTTTTTCTCACAATGGAAGCACTTAAACTCGTCTTCTATCACGTTATGCATTTCCTTGTAGTGTCTGGACAAACTGCTAGTGATAAACGTTTTCTTACATAGTTCACAAGGAATTAGATACGATTCTGGATAATATTCGGTTTTTCTCTTCATATACTCCATCTTCTGCTCCTTTGGAATCTTCGTGCATCTTGTGTGATGGAAACGGAGGGCCATATCGGTGTATCTCACGCAGGTGCACCATTTGCATGGAAAGAAACTCTCTGGATGGAATTCTTGGATGTGCTCCTTCAGAAGTTTTTCGTTTCCGAAACTTGCAGTGCATCGAGCGCAGTCATGACCACCACGTTGGTAATCAGGATGGACTCTTTTACAATGGCTGTACCAGCTTAGTTTTTCTTTGAAGAACTTGTCATCTGGACACAGGTGACATTTGATATAGTTTTCTTTGGCACGACCTTCTCCGTGTTGGTAGTAATAATGTTTCTCCATGTTTCCTTTCTGGGAGAAGCTTTTTCCACATTCTTCACAGACATGCTTGGCTAAAACAGGAACTTCATTGGGCCGTACATGAGCGTTTAAATAATGCTTGTACCAGTACTGGGCTAATCTATGGTGTTCTCCGCAGATTTTGCAGGTCCGAGTGACCAAATCGTAGTTAGGATTGTGCAGTTGATTCTTGTGTGCACGAAGAGAAAGACGATTAAATCCTTGGCCTAAAAAAATAACAACATAAGTTTCTAGATCCAACCTCAATATTTGGATTTTAAAATACTCTAATGTTATCAAACTCACCACATTGGTCGCAAACGACATCTCGTATTACGTCTTTTTGTTTCGTCCTTGTTTTAGCATTGGGGTTTTTAGGTGGTCTATACACGTATTTCCGGCCTGGACGGATCTTCCCACCCTTTGGACCTCTTCTTTCGGTATCACTTGCAGCAACCGGTTCTGTGGTACCCGTTTTTGACTTTTTATGCGGTGAAGGTTCCGGTTGTGAATGGGGTATCGGCGGTTGTGATGCAAAGATTTGTTGCGTAGACACCTCCGACTGATTGTAAGAGTAATTGGAGTATGCATCAAACGATTCGCAAGCAGGTGAAACTGGGCCAGATTTTCGATCGTTGTCATCGTCATAGTAACTACTTCCATACTCGTGTTGGCTACTGGTGGTACTTTGATCGTGCTGGGTATATTGCGTGACAGGAGCTGCAGCAGCAATGGTAAGAGACTGATTGAATGTTTCGTGGTATTGCACTCCATCCAGTATGTGTTGCAGTGAAAATGACTGGGTTACTGGTTGTATTTGCTGACTTTGATACGAATAAATGACTTGAGGCTGACTGGAATGTGTGTACTGTTGGATATGAAACTGTTGCTGATTGAATGAATTAGTCGGGTACAAAGTGGTCACTGTAGCAACTGGCGACGGTTGAGTAAGAGGCACAGATTGGTGAAGCTGAATCGTTTGCGCTAAGGCTCGCGATTGACTTGGAGGTTCTCTAGATATAATCACTCCGGTGGTAGTCGCCGAAATTACTGGCGGTTGCGCTGGCACTTCGACTTTTTTCGTGGGTGGTCTTCCTCTCTTTTTTGGGGTGACTTGATTTGATGGTAAAGCTTGTGCAGGGGACGATATTGCTTCTTTGGATTTAACAGATCTCTTTTTCACGGGCGGTTTGACATCCGCTTCAACACCTATTTCCGGTACAACTATTGTTTCGCTTGCTATTCGTTGTGCTGTGGCATTTTGAGCCTTGTATGGACGGACTGGTGTTGTTGGGACTTGAAAGTTTTGGC
Source organism: Salina celebensis (assembly GCA_036561885.1). Lineage (NCBI taxonomy): Eukaryota > Metazoa > Arthropoda > Collembola > Entomobryomorpha > Paronellidae > Salina > Salina celebensis. The sequence continues at coordinate 6,707 of JAAXOA010002116.1, read as the reverse complement.
TTAGTTCTTCCACCCGCTTTTCTATTTCTTCGGGAGCTGCACCTTGTTGCGACAAATTTTTTCTCAATTGCGATTTCGCCTTGTTGACTCTAGCTCTAAGGACACGTCTTTCCCTCTGCTCTGGTGTTTCTCGTTGTCGATGTATCTGAAACATTAAAAAATCCCAAATCATTATGGCACTTTGTACAGTTTTCAAAAATTGCTAAACCGAATTCACACCTCTTCTAAAGTCATCCCACTCTCCAGCAACTGTTGGGTCCTTAATCTCTGGCGGAGCCGCGACTTTCGATGATACTCCCTTCTTTTCGATCGTTCCATTTCTGTCAGTTCCTCTGGCGTACAATTTAAGTTCTTTTTTCGGATCCGCCTAACCACTGGAGTTGTAATGCCCTTCTTTTCTCTTTTTCTCTGCTTGTAAATTTGATCTCGGTCATACCACTTCTTCCTTATTTCCTCATATTTTTCCGGATCTTCCTTTAACTTGTCGATCCTCTTCTTGTAACCTTCCCTTAACTTTGCTAAGGCTGCCTCCTTCCTTTCGGGAGTCATTGTATGCCAGTAGTTTCTTCGCATCTCTCGAATTCCATCAATTCCAATTTGCTCTTTAAGCCTAGCGTATCTCTTCCTGCTCGCTTCTAACTTTTTCAGTCTGCGTTTTTCCCGTTCCTCAGTTGTCATGGACGCTAATCTGGCAACGTGCTTCATATACTCATTCATTCTCCTTTCTCTTTTTTCTTCTTCACTCAGCTCTTTCGTTTTCTTCCTCCTCCATTCATAAAACTTTTTGGCTTCTTCACGTTTCTCTTCCTTGGACATGGCTGCCCTTCGAGCTGCTTTCCTTTCTCTGTCTTTTCTATACTGCTCTTCAACTTTCGCCATTTGCTCCGGTGTTAACGCTCCAGCCTTCGCCAATGCTCGACGTAAACGAGTTCTTTCAACAGCTTTCTGTCTGTCCCTCTCTAACTGTTCAGGTGTTTTCTGTGCACGTCGTTGTTTTTTCCGTTCCCTTTGCTCTCGCCACTTCTGACGAATCGCTTCTAGTTCCTCTGGAGTCATTTCTGACACTCGCTTCTTTCTCCTTCCCCCCAATGCAGTAGGCCCTGTTTTGGCATCATGACCATCACTGCTATCCCCCTCACTTTTCAGCAAAGCCCGAATTTCCCTGTTCCGATCTCGTTCTCTTTTCCGTTTTTCTCTCCACTGAGCCCTAATTCGTTCCTGTTCAGCCGGTGTCATTTCACTGATTCTCTTTTTGCGCCGACTTCCATCTGGGAGTCTCACCGAAAATGACAACTTTTCCCCATCTTCTGCTTCATCGTCTGTCTCATTCTTGGTTTGTTTTCTTTTTCCACTGCCTTTCCGACGAATCCTCAAGTTCCACTTACTCACCATGTAATCTCGCTCCGATGGAGTCATTTCTCCAATAGGCTTGTGCATGCCGTCAACCTCAATTGATATTCCAACGTGTATGTTGTCATCGTCAAGATGTTCCTTCTTTGGTATTGCTTCACTTATATCACACTTATCACTTCTATTTTCTTTTTGCAGCCACTTCGTTCTTACAATCACTTGGTCTTCTAAACCAAAATCGTTCAGAGTTTTCTTTTCACGTGTCCCATCAGGCATTTTTTCGTAGATAGATATTTTCTTAATCGCATCTTCTAATGGAACGGATGATTTTTCGGATTCACGCAACTCCCCATCAGAAAACTCCAAATCACTCAACCTGTGGCGAGCCTCCTCTTCGAAAATTAGTCGATCATGCTCGCTCCATTTTCTTTGTACATATTCCTGCTCTTCTAGTGTCATCTCAGTAATTTCCTTTTCATTAATGTCCCCATTAGACATTACCTTGAAAACTTTCACTTTACAACTTGATTCGTCCTGTTTTTTTCTGCGATCGAGTACGTGGTGTTTCCACATGGTCTTAATGAAACCTTGTTCTTCTACTGAAAAATTACTAAAATCTTTACGAGTTCGGGAACTATCATCCAATCTTTCATAAATAGCCATTTCTTCGTCTGATTCCTTTAGGGTATCGGCTTCTCCATCAGAAAATTCAATGTTTCGCAGTTTCCTACGAATTGTTTTGTCGGTGACAAAACTAAGTCGAAACTGTTTTCTCCATATTTCCCTAACTACAGAGTGCTCTTCAGATGTCACTTCACTGACCATTTTCTTTTTCACTGACATTCCTCCCATTTTTGGCATTCGTTTATACACCGATTTGGTCACAGAATCTTTACTTTTCTCTGTGGACTCCAAATCAAATTCTTTAAGGCGTTGCTGTCTTCGTTGTTTTTGACGCCTCCACTGATTTCTCAAAACTATTTGTTCTTCTGTCGTCATTTCGCTAATTCTCTTTTTCCTTTTGGTTCCATCAGGTAGTGTTATGAAATTCCAGCCTTTTTCAACTTCAGGGTCTAATAAACTTTCTTCTCCATAATCTCCAGGGTCAGTTTTATCCTCATCTAGAAGAGCCTCTAAAGCTTTTAGCTCTTCTTCGCATTCCAGAGCTTCTTGCTCCGCACGTGACCTACGACCAGGCTTCCGACGGCCTTCCTTTCTTTTCACAGGCTTTCTTTTTTTCGCCTTCTTTTCATCGTCATCTTCGCCATCGGCAGGATCAAAGTCGTCGTCGTGTACATTATATTGCTCGTCATCTTCAAAATAAAAATCGACTTCCTCTTTCACTCTCACCTGACGAGTACACTGACGCACAGGTCTTGTAGCAACTAATGTCTTCTTGGACTTAGGACATGGTTTAGATTTCTTCTTGGGTACTCCACCAGTACGGCGTCCTGTATTTTTACGTAGCTTCTTTTGGGGATGTGGCCTATCTTGCCCGTCTGCGGGTTTCTTTGCGCCACAATCCTTGATGAATTCATCATCAGAAAAAGCTTCTGTTGCTCCCCCCTTGTCATCAGGAATTTCGTCTTTGACAATGTCTGGATCATACTTGTACTCACCAGGTTCATAATTAAAATCGTCATGGTTTTCTGCAGGTTCCAAATCATGGAAAGCTAAAGTAAGAGGGGATTCAGTGGAGCAAAGATCGTTAGAAAACGACATCCTGTTGAGCTCCCCGTTACACTCTCCGGTCCACGCGACAAAAAACATTTTTTGGTTAACACGCATACTCTTTAGTTTCATAACTGGAGAGAAACTGTTTGATAAATTAAATTACAATATTTACCTGTATAACGATATATTACAGATCAGCTTCATCAACTCTCCATTGATTATGTTTTACTCTTAAAAACCTCCTGTGTTAATATCACAACTCGCACTGAACTTTAAATAACAATCTATAGAAGTACATAAGTTAGATTGTAAATTCCATTTTTGTGATTTTTATTTCAAATTCTATCTCTTGGATCGGTTTTCTGGTCAGTTACTGGTCAATTACTGAATTAATCATTGTGCTGGTCAGGTCAGTCAACACAACAACAACAGTTTTATTTGTAACAGATGATTGCCGCCTTTGATGTTTTTTCAATGACCGATTTTTGGGTAAAGTTACACAGTTTCAGTTTGGGTTCTTAGATATTTGATGTTTTGGATTTGGAGTGGGTGTACAATACCCAATAACCCAATACCCAATAACAGACGTCTCAGGTTCCCCATGCCGCTCAAGTATTTCAAATAGATCCCGGTAGACAAAGTAACAACGAACTGACAAAAAAGGAAAATACCAACAAGTGTAAACAATACACAATAGAATCAAGTCTGGTTTACTTGAATCAAGCTGAAAAAACTATTTTTTAAGATTTCGATAGTAAATTTAACGTGTTTGTAACGGGGTTGTTCCTTCTGTTAAAAATCAATCAACTTCCGTTTTTCCTAATAAAAAATTACTAAATCAAAAAAAAAACAAAAACAAAACAAAAAAAAAAAAAAACAAAAAAACAAAAAAACAAAAAAAAGTTTAAATTAAATAATTTTAATCAGTTTGGAACACGCATTGTTTGTTGCAGTTGCTAGGTTTTTTGCTCATCGGATAGGATGAGTGATTCAGATGAAGCAAAAGACGTGCTGGGCCTTGGAGGATCCACCGTGGATGCCACCTCCACTTCTAACGGCTCCAACACAAACAAAATCAGTGTGGCAATCCGTTGTCGCCCGCAAATCGACCGAGAACGGGAAGCAAAAACGGAGGAATTTTGGATAGTTAAGGAAAACGAAATCGTTCCCAAGAGTATTGAGGTGGATTCTTGTGTTGGGTATAAGTATGACCACATATTCAATCAGACTGCTAGTACAAAGGATGTCTATGAAGGCGTTGTATCCCCAATCGTCAAGAAGGCGGTCAACGGCTTTAACGGAACTGTGCTCTGTTATGGCCAAACATCGTCCGGAAAAACACATACCCTTTATGGATCGGAAAGAATTAACGACAAGGGTATTATAACCCTTTTTGCGGAACAGTTGTTTAACCAAATTCAAAGTGATGCAGACAAGGATTATATTGTGAAGTAAGTAAACAAACAAAATCGAAGCGAGCACAGAGTGACCATCAATTAATGTCTGTGTTTGGTTTTATTTTTCTTCTTTTATAGGGTTGCTGTGATTGAGATATACATGGAGAAATTGACGGATCTCTTGAACTCTTCCAATTCAATCGAGCTGAAAGAAAAGGAAGGAAAAGTATTTCCTGTGAATCTAGAAGAAATCGAAGTTTCCAGCGGCCGGGAACTGATAGAGATTGCGGAGACAGCTCAGAGTAGTCGTCGCACGGGGTCAACTTTAATGAACGAGAGAAGTTCTAGGAGTCATACAGCTCTTCGAGTTTCCATCCAGATCGCTGACTTGAAGCAGGTAATACTGGACAAGCCAGTTTGCACAACTTCAGTTCTCCATTTTGTTGATCTTGCGGGGTCGGAGAAGCAAAAACAGACAGGCGCAGAAGGTGAAAGATTAGTGGAGGCAATCAACATCAACCAGTCTCTTAGCACATTGTCTAAGGTTATTAATCAGTTGGCAGCGCAAGCTGAGAAGTATGACAAAGCAGTTGCGAAAGCTGTCACGGATCCCAGGAAACCTGTTGCCAGCCGGATGGGCTTACTAGGTCACGTTAGTTTCCGTGACAGTAAGCTGACCAGGTTACTTCAAAGTACTCTGCAAGGAGAGGCGTTTATCGCACTTATTTGCACAGTTACAATTGCAAGTGCGGCGGAGACGAAATCAACACTTCAATTTGCAACAAGAGCCAAAAATGTCAAGTTGCAACCTAAACAGAACTTGTGTACAACTAATGAGTTCCAACGGAAAGTTCTGGAGCTGGAACAACTTTTACAGGTTGATACTCAGTTCAACATGTGGATTTATGCGTTATACATAGCGTACTGACACTGACACCGGAACTGATTGATGTTTTTTCAGATGCGAGACAAAGAAAATGCTCATTTGACCAAAAAGTTGGAGACGTGGCAAAAGTGGATGGGAACTCCTACGACGACACCGAAGAAAGAAGTAAAAGAAGTGGTAAGTCTTCATTGAGTCGCATCGTATTAAAAGTCTATTTAAACGACAGTATATGGTTTTATAAAAATCATTATTGTATTATGTTCATACAGCGACGCTACTCCCTATGTGACCCTTTCCGGAGCCGTCAGTTACAACCACAACCAATCACACATCGGTATTCTCACACATCTGCTATTGACGATGACTTTATGGACACAGTTGGCGCACTCAAGCGTTTCGAGATGGATCGAAGGGACAGAAGTACAATCTGGGAACAGGAAGAATGCCCGCGATCTCAACATAAGGAAGTTCAAACTGACGAAATGCCTGCGAATAGTCAAGTCACACATATGAAGCAGCAGAAGCCGGTTGGAACTCCTATTGCATCATTGAGGATGACGAATACATTGTTAAGAGTTGCTGGTGAGGCAGATAACAGTGAACAACAAGAAAAAATCCAATTCTTAGAAGCTGAAATCAAGGGGTTACGAGCCGTGGAAAATCAGTTATCAGAATGCTTAAAAGAAAAAGAGGTCTATAAAAAGGTTTGTTCTCCATTTTATTGTTTGTAGAAGATTTCTACACTTCATATAAATTATGGATTCATAATAATTTGCAGGAGATCGAATTACTTCAGCTGAACGTTCGAGAACTTGAAAATGACGTTCTTCGACAAATGGAATCATCTAAAAAAAACCGAATGATGGTAGACAGTGAAGCAATCTCGAAGAATCTTGCTGATTTACAAGAAAACTACGAGGTAGACAATTGTATCTTGTATTAGTCACTACATTTTATGCGAACTTTTTAAAGTTTGAGATTTTTTTTTCATGTTTCATATCTAGAAGTTGCAAACCGAGTTGTCAGAGCAAAAACTACTGCTGGAAGCAAAAGAGAAAGAAAACGTGCATATTGCTCTTGAGTTCGCGCAATACACAAGTAACCATGAAGAGATGAAATCAGAGCTGTCAACATGCAAAGAAGAAATCAACCTGAAGGACAGTAAAATCGACGAGCTTCACACGGTAAGAACTGTAGGCTTCAACAAGTTCACCATCGGTTTATAAATACATCTGCAAAAATACATATATGTTAATTGTCCACTTTCGTGATCCTTAGACGTACAAATCCGAGTTGTCCGATCTAAAAGAATTGCTGGAAGCACTGGAAGAGAAAAATTCAAAATGCGTCACAGAATTGACACTTCGCACCAAACAATATGAGGAGGTGAAAAACGATTT
>JAAXOA010002115.1:0-13966 GCA_036561885.1 Salina celebensis | reverse complement strand
GTTCAAAAAGCGTTGACGTGTGCAGCAGTTATAATTGTGATGGGGAATGGGGACCATTCCCCCCGTTTCGAATTACTTCACAAGAAGTGATATTATCTCTAAGAAGTTCGGATCCTTAGTTGCACTAAGCTATTTAGCTGGAGTAGACCTGGAATACATGCATCAGTCAATTTGGATCGATCCCAGTACTCGTCGTTCGTCGAATTAAAAAAAAAAGTTTTCTCCAAAACATGTAAATAATTGGGTAATTTCAGCTAAACTATTTTTTAAAGCAACTTACTTAATCACGAAATGTTGTTTCCTGCGTGCTTCGGCGTACCCTCTTACAACATGAATTGTTACCAACAATCATCTCATCGTCGGGTTCACTTCCAAACAATAATCCTAACTGCAACAATCCTGGACAATTTACACAAACAAAACGAAATGTTGTCTTGTCAAGAATAGTATTCAGCCTTTTCAAATAAGGCAAACATGCTGTGAGTTTCTCGAGGCATCTTAAAGTGAGATGATGGTCAATCCACAAATCCTCCGTATTCATCATAATTGGAAGATTTGTACCTGACCTTGCTCGCCACTGCATGTTTGTTAGTGCTTTTTCCCTCCTTGTCCACCTCTCGAAGCAAATCGGATTACAGTACAAGCTTTTCAGATTCTGCGTAAAGTTCAAAAATTCAAAACTGTGAATAGCGTTTCCACACAACGTCAACTTTCTCAGGTGCAACAAAGAATCTTGAATTGACCTAAAAAATCACCTTGTATTTGTAGAATATATTGGAACAATGGAAATTTCCAGGCTCTCCACATTCGGATGCATCCGAAGGTCGGACTGAATCTAAACGAATCCACAAATTGGAGTTAACTCAAAATTTGTAGATTTTAAGCCATTAGGTAATCTCCCCTGTCGAATTCTGTTCATTAGTCCTTCGGTATTCTTGTTTCTCACAGTAATGTTGCTTAGATGAGGAAATAAATTGAAGAGATTGTCCAAATTGCATGTAATCGTTCCAACAATTGAGAGGCTGACCGTGGTACATTTCTTTCCGTTACTTTTGTCATGACGTTCTGGGAATTTCGTTTCAGTAAGAAATAGCTAGATTTCGTAATTTATCAGTCACGAGAGATTCAAATGGGGACTCAACACTAGGGAGAAGTTCTTAGGTTAACTCTTGTCTTCGGAGTTTGTCGTGGTTTGCACTGAGTCCAATAGCAAATGAATTACGAAGCTGATGAAATTACTTCATTCCAATGGAAAATAAATTGCATTTGTTTGTATACTATAATATATTCTACCAGTTGAGAAATATTGTACTCTCACAACTTTTAAAATAAAGTTGACTATGAGATCATTAAAGGTTATAGCTATCGTGGGCGTTTTTTCGTTTCAAGGTACCCACATTTCTTTCCTCTACAGAGATAGTTCATTTTTAATTTGCCGGCCCCTTTGGTGCCCTTTGGGGTAAAACCGGCATACGAAACCATTTACTGCGTATGCCTAAGCGTTGGAAAAAGCCCTTTTTACCAAACATACATTCGTCGGTAAACCTAGGTCATAGCGAGTCGGATGCAGTGCCTCCGGAAGCTGAGACCCTAAATTTTCCCGTTCCAAGGGTATGCTTGGCCCCAGGGGCTAGATAGACATCTATGGGGTCTAGTAAACCTAGGTCATAGCGAGTCGGATGCAGTGCCTCCGGAAGCTGAGACCCTAAATTTTCCCGTTCCAAGGGTATGCTTGGCCCCAGGGGCTAGATAGACATCTATGGGGTCCGGAAACGCAAAAATTCTGAAAGACCATGGTTCTATTATGAAGAATATTGAAAGAGTTTAAACCTAGTTTGCCTAGTGTAACTCTGGTAGCTCAAAAATCGAAAACCATGATCTGATAGAATCCTGGACCAGTCTGGTTAATGAGCTTCCAAAACTCATTTGCGTTAAAATTTTCAAGTAAATTTGACGTCGGTGTTTAGAACACAACCAGGAGAATTGATTAGAGTAGTTTTCCAATGTTCGAAAATATCAGGACATTTTCTTACGGGGGGAAAACTGAAGATTATCAAACTTTCAAACTCGACATTTGAAGCCAGGGCTTTCGGAGTCAAGTATTTTTCATTTCTGTTAGTGCAAGCGTGTAGTCTTACAATCACTGCACAGCCTTTGTTCAAGTGACTACTTTCAGTTTTTAGACTTACAAAACGTAAAAAGGCAATCGTTGATTTTTATGGTCAATTGGAAAAACTATTTTTGCATCTAAAGTTTCAAATGCAGGTAGCTCCTTAAGTTTTGGTCCTTTGATGAATCTGAATACTGCTCTCGAAAGCTAAGGCTTCAAAGAAAACAAATCTGAATGATTTGGGCTGAGTCAATTACTTAGCACGCTGTAATTTTTTGCGAATCAGCAGGCAAATTAAAAATGAACTCCCTCTGTAATAGGGCATACCAGCACCAGATATTGTACCCCTCCACACCAGCCAACGGACAAAATCTTGTTACCCGTCCATACCCTTTCCTATCCTAATTTATTTGTCAAGGGATCTCTCCACGCCCACTCCTTCTGGAAGCACAGAAAAATTACATCCCTCTACGCATTTTGACTACTCCCCCTCTAGAGCAGGAGAGATGGTGCCCATGACCGGAGTAACAGTCTTAATTCTACGTTCATCTGGTTAAGAATTAACGGTAAGATTTTTTGAGTTGGTATGGGCTATAAAATAGTAATTGATTTTGATCATAATTCGGCAAAATGATTCTCAACATGGTATATTTTTGTCTCAATTTTTTGGTATTTGTCACATGTCTTTGGACAAATTTTAAATAAAAGATGATCAATACTGTGTGTATTCAATTAAGTGTGAAGGACGACCTAACAGTATATACGTACCAAAGCTTTGTGTGTCTTAAAGTTTTGTCATCATTATTCTGTTATCATCATCATCATTAAGCTGTTATTCAAAATTCATTTGGTCGAACTAATGTACAACCAATTCACAGGTACATTATCAGTCATTACTCTACTCCGACATAGTTGTTCTTGTAGGAAAACAATATCATGACCGGATGTTCTGGCGATAAAAGAAATATATTCTATTAAAATTAATAAGAATGTAATACGTTGTCGTGGAGAGACGAACTACTCGCGGAGTCAAATTTAATAGCTGTGTCCTTGGTAGAATAATCTGAACGTATACAGGAACTTAAAAATATTGTTTCGGAGGAAAAGCATGATATTGAAGAACTGAAACTTGCAATACTCTCACATAATATCAAGAAAAAAGTTTAAGACAAATAAATACTTAAATTTCATTCAGGATTATGTGGCTCTGTACTATTTACTTCTTTACTTTTTGCCGAATGATTAAATAATTAGATGACACTGCTATAATATAAATGACCCTCCCAACAATTAATGATATAATGCTTCATTTTGACTTTGATAAGTGAATAAGGCATTTCTGTTGTGTTATATTGAAAGACATATATTTTGCAGAAATCTATTGATGACCTATGAAAATTATAGTAGACCAGATTCAGTTTCATGGTGCTGGGTTTCAGGATTTCCAAGTCATCTTCATAATCACTGTACTACTTTCTCCATCATCTTTAGTGATAAATCCTATCCCCAGGAACTGGGAGTGTTATTAAAACTTCAGCGCAAACAATTCGCTAGCTTTTGCGTTTGTTAGAAAATAGGTTCATTAGTATTCCAAATTCATCCAGTACTATATTTTCTTTCGAGTCCTTCAAAAATGTTCCTGAAGCATCTAATTTGCAGCCCATTTGCCCATTTGCAGCCCAGCAGTCTCTGGAAGGTTTGGACACTTTTTGGAACAACATGGCACTGTTCCAAACCAGGAGGATGACTTCAAAACCTGGTATGCCGATATGGACACCTTCAAGGACTTCAAAGTAGTAAAGAATTCAAGTTTGAATCAGCTACGTTCCAGAATTAAGGATGGATGTGAATTAAAATTTTTCATATGTCAACTTCCCCTAAATATAATCAGTGATCCCGGATTTATTTATTTTATCCATTTCTCGTTCTTTAGGTCTAAAGCTGAAGGAAAATTCGTTTGCCCGAGTACACGAGTTGTTGTTGTTGTACGTATTTTTAGGGATGAATTGACGAATCTTTTACATGTTGATGTGGTGAAACTGTCAGGTCTCAACCTTAAATACTGCATGGATTGAACGTTCCGTTCCAAGTCTTTCCAAGGAAATTGTCTAGTAGAAGTAAAGCCTGTAAGATGCGGGATCCGTAACTCCTTGGTTTGAGTCAGCATGCGTTGCTCTTTCACATGCTTCCAGAGATGAACCTCTGCATTCACTTCGTTTTTATGCAAAATTGCATAATGCATTATAGACTGACTAACACAGTTGTTTTTTTTTTGTTTTTGTTTGGGAATCTTTATCCAACCTGTGGCTGTGGCAAAAGTGAGTTTTTAATGTTTAAAAGGAACAGTTCAAGCAGTTTTCTCAATTATCACTGACCAGTCCTCCTACTCTTGACCTGTGCTAAAGGCTCCCCCCAAAAATAGTTTTTTGTTTCTGTTGCGAGCTAATGATTTAAAAAATCCTTAGTCCTGACTAATGTTCCAAGGATGCTTAAACCTACCAAAATGTCACACATGGAAGCTGTCCACAATCTTGAGCCGATTCAGAATCAGTTGGGGGATTTAATTATATTGTCTGCACCATTGCCAGTGTTAGTAAATAATCTCAGTGGGAGTGTCAACAAACTTGTGAAAGAAAAGTACGACTTGGAATCTTGGATGACGAAAGTCATCAACAAAACTGGCTTCAAATGCAATCATGGACTATACTCCAAGGAGTTTCGAACACAGTTTGAGTTGTTCATTGAAAAGCTTGCTGGGCCGGCGCCGGATTCCGTCGACTGTGAAACTATTCCTTTAACTGTCGAACTGGAAGCTGAGCCAGAAAGATGTCTGGATTACGTCGAAACTGGAGGTGTTTCTGAAGACAAACAAATTTTTGAAATGTCGATGGAAACTGATAAGAAGATTAATGATATACTTGCTGCTGTACTAGCCAGAAACTCTACTAAAGCGATTCCCGACATTTACAAGTCAGCAGCAAAAGTCAGTTCGGAGAAAACAAGACAGAAGTACCGATTATAATTCAGCCAGTTTAAGGCTGAAAGAGAAAAAATTACATCGGAGGGAAGGGCTGATGTGGTAGACTTCAACACTAGTCAAAGTCAAACGTTAGTCCACAAAACTAATCTCAGTGAAGTAATTATTGCGAGCCACCACAAACTAAAAACACTAATTATAATTTACAGAAACTTCCAGCCGTCTCCAAGTAATCAGCCAATTCCTGCTGGTCGTGGGGTACAACCGGATGCGATGTCAGTAGGAGTACAAGCGGGACCTTCAGGAATCCCCCGACCCATCCAGGGGAATGGTTCTGGAAACAAACAAAACCCCATATTGAGAGACCCCGTACGAGAGCAATAGCTGCAACAGAAGTACCCAGCCCCCGGTGAGTAAATTATAAAGTTAAATCGTTATCTTCGGTGAGATTTTATACTGGAGTTGAAATCCTTGAAATTGATATTCTGCAGGAAACTGTCACTAACGGCATACAAAATGAGGAGAAACCTGCAAGGTGGAGGGAACCTCCAAGGGCAAAGGGACGGAGAGCATCCCACGCAGAAGCGAACTCGTCGATTGTAGTCGATTCGAAATTTAGAGAGGGAATGGAGGGAGGGAGGTTGTGATGTACGAACGTGCTAGTAACGTTGTGTGTAGTAATTAATTGAATTTATTGATTCATTTTATTGTTAGATTTTGTCAATGTGAGTGTATCCGATAGAGTACATTTGAATTTTATACCTGTATTTTGTAATTTGTATACCAAGATTTCAAAAAGGGCAACATAACCTGTGATTTATCGAAATATCGCAAATATAAATGATGTTAATTGAATTCAATTTAATGGTTCTTAATGACTTCAAAAATGAACTTAAAACTTCATTGTGCCCTGTTCATTTTCATTCGAATTTCATGCTTGTTTGAAGCTGAAGCCACAGTAACTGCATAAGTAAAATGGTGTACATACAAATTTTGAAAGAAACCGACTTAGGAGGCGCGTAAGTACTTGTAAATGACATGAATATTTACTATTCAAGTTTATTGATTCCAGTTGCGGGAGAAAATTGTATAAAGAAAGTTATTTCAAAGGATACATAAAGTCTAATTTAGTCTAGTCTAACTCAGTATCATTTATGACTTCTTAAGTACTCGATTTGTATGGCGGTCATCTTCTTCAGTCAACGGCTAATTAAACCCTGACCACATAGAATGGGAGATAATTTAACGCTGACTGCATTGGCCGGGACGTAATTTATCGTTGAACGCATTGTTGTTGTTTGGAACGTAGGCTTAGATGTTTGAGCGAGTGCTTCTCAGCACGTTTATTATCAACAACTCATTTCACATACAAAATGCGTATGTTAATCGAAAATTATGATAGACATGTTAAGAAAACATTTCGAAATTTCCAGGTTCTTCAGGCAGTCATGGCCGCTAAAGGGCGCTGTCAGATTTAACTGAGACGATTATCCGTAGATTATATTCTCATTAGTAGTATTGTGGCTTAGCGGCTGGGGAGCAGCAGCGGAAGGGCACGGGCAATTGTAATTGGGGATGGCCCAGCGACGGCCACAGCAACAACCATGGCAACGCGGAGGAAGACAGCGAACTAGAACAATTAAGATTTAGTTAAGTTAGCATTTTGAACGGATATCAAAACGGAAACAATGTTTTCCATCAATACTTACCAGCTTAGACATGTGCTGAAGGAGTTTGGTGTAGTTACCACGAAGTATGTTTTGATTTGGTTTAAGATTGCAAGGAAATCGGAAATGATTGCAGTAGAAATTTGTAAGCACTGCCCTTTTTATATGAAATCGTTTCTTGCCAATTCATCCATGAAAACTTCTGGTGTTATCACTCGCTAAATCCATAAGAGTATAATTTGCACGCTTGCACGCATAAACAAAAGTTCAGGTCGAAGTAAGGCTAATGGCGATGAAGCTGACCGCGTACATAGTTTTTACGCTGACCGCACCAATTTTTTAACACTGACTGAACCTAAGCAACGCTGACCGCGCTAATGTTCCATACGTATGCTAACAAAAAATGCAGCCAATCGATACTCGAGAATTCTGGCTGCAGCGCAGTGTTTAATCTCAGATGATCTCGTAAACTTTTTGATTTAATACTTAGCCTCTGGATATAGTCATGATTTTCTGGAACACTGCTTCAATTATTATGCAAAATAACATTCGAGTTCTTTTTGATTTTGTTATCTTTGTACGGATATATGGAACAAAGGGTAACAGCAAAGAATTGTATTGGATATCTGTGTAGAGATAAAATATAGGATATAAAATGCAAAAAAACAATGCTTCAATACTGATACCACACGTGAGGTTTGCAAAGTTGTTTTGGTACCATCCTACGATTTCTCTGTTGTTTAATCATCGTATTTGCAGAAATCCTACAACTACAACTTAACAAAAATATTTTGAAGGTGAACTTGACAAATTTTTATGTCTTTCTATTCCGATTTTAGCACTTAACATATAGCCTCCGACGTCCGACCAAGTAGGGATCAGGGAGTTATAAATGGTAAACGTTCTAATAATGTCAACAATACGCATGATATAAAAGCATTCTTTCATAGGCTTCTGGTGAAAAGATAAGGTATTTAAGCACCAAGAAAATCTTGATTCAGCATCAGTCAAGTTTCAACATTCAAACCATTTCAAAACAATCAAATTACTTTGTGGAACACCACACAACTCTCTCTACCAATATGTCCAAGTTGGTAAGCTTGAATAAATCTTTATGATATTGTTTTTAAATCTTGGTCTTCTTTTTACTGAAATGGTATTGTCTGCAGTTCGCTGTCCTCCTTCTCGTCGCCATGTTTGTTGCCATTGCCTCCGCTGCTGCTTCCCCAATCGCAGCTCCATCTCCATATTCTCTTCCAGCTCATGACGCTAACACAGCCCCTCAATATTTCTACTACTATACCTATGGTTAAGCCATAGATTCATATATTTGACCTACTTATGTACATCAGACACAACCTGTCCACTGGTACCATGTGGAAATTCTCAGCTGGAAATTGAAAAAAAAAGTAAATGTTCACCTCAAAATAACATGAAGTTTCTTTGTGCAGCATTTCATTTTCATTACCATCTCTTAGACCAAACCTTCAGTTGTCTCAGTCATGTGTACAATTCATCTTCACATGTAAAACAAGTTTTGGCGAAATTCGGGTTCTGTATCTATAAGTATATAGTAATCTAGGCAAATACATGGCATATCCCTCGTAAACTTCCTCCGGACTGGCTGCTAGAGGTGGCGCAGGGTGTGGAGGGGCTCTAAGTATTGGAACTGAGATGGTCCTTAAATGGGCAGATGTATCCAATTAATCCGTGTGAAGTGTGAATTGCTCAGTCCTTAGAAGTGATATGATATTGACCAATTTAAAAATGTTAAGATCTCATCTCCAGCTGCATGTATGTAAAACAGACAAACTTTAACTTTAACAGAAAAACTTTAATACCAACCAACAGGTCAAGATGTAGAACCAACACAGTACTAATACTGTCAAGATGGCAGGAATCAGCTCACAAACTCAAATATTTAATGACGTAAGCAGGTTTTATCATGTTCTCAGCTGGAGAAGAATCTCGTTTACGTTTTTATGTTCTTCTTTATGCCAGCCAAATGAATAATTCCAAAATTTGGAATGTTTTGTTTCTCTTCAATTGCAAGTCGAAAGAGTTTGTCGAGATTTGGTTTTTTTGTCATACCTCAGTTGATTTTTAAAAATCCAATATTTTTTTTATTGCTAGCCGATTGTCAATTTTTGTATATAAAACTTTCAATGTTGTAAAAAATGTGTTCCAAGGTCATGGTCTTCTTCGAGAACTTACAATGTGACCTTCAAAATGGCTTCAATCTGTGGACTCCTGGACAGATGCAGATATACAATTGGGACTTCGACGTAATCCTGAACTGAGCAAGTATAAAATGCACACTGAAATTTGAATTCGCTATCAATCCTTTCACATCTCTTACATTCAAAACACTGTAAATTTACGTGGATTTCCACAAAACTTACGCCAATATGTCCAAGTTGGCAAGTTGGAGTTTTCTGCTCTATGTATCTCATTTCAAGGTCAAGTTTTAACTTAATTTCAGCCTCCCCAGTTGCTGCCCCATCCCCATGCATACGCTCTTCCTGCTCCTGCAGCGAATCCAGACCCTCAATATGTTTTCTACTACGGTTAAGCTTCCCCTGAAACCCCTATTCCATGTAATGTCGGCTACGACCTTTTATTTGTCCACTGTCTGCTTCCACCTTAAATTCACTTGTACACACAAGTTTTAAATTTCAAATCAATTCTAATGCTGATTTGTGCATACAAAGCTAATATATGCTATTTACATCAAAACAAACTTTTGTTTCTTAGGTGGATGATTTAAAACTCTGCCCGCAAAACTTTCATGCAAACCCATACTACTCATAGACTATATATTACTTACTCTGAGATACTACTTGACTATTTTAAATCTAATTAAAATAGATTATATACATGCCAATGCCCACCTTATAAACTGACTTTTGCTTGACTGTTTTTCACCAAATAAGGTCTT
The DNA here is from genome assembly GCA_036561885.1 of Salina celebensis. Classification (NCBI taxonomy): domain Eukaryota; kingdom Metazoa; phylum Arthropoda; class Collembola; order Entomobryomorpha; family Paronellidae; genus Salina; species Salina celebensis. The sequence continues at coordinate 4,274 of JAAXOA010002115.1, read as the reverse complement.
TAAAAAGTGAATTATATTAGGTTTTGGAAAATATATGTTGCAGGAAAACCGATATACATTATTATTGCCGCTCACTTGCTCACTGCGTTTAGACTTTAATATAATGATCAAATGACTCAGAATTATGCAGTCATCTTAGCACATGAACTTACCTTCAAAGTGGCATATTATTAAGGAACTTAAAGATTCTTTATAAGTTTACTACATTTTTTCCTCGTAAACACAACTCCTGCTTAACGTTCATGTTTGGGCTGAAATTTTTACCAGGCATTCATTAAACCAATTCAAAGTTTAATAACTAATTTTGGGGTCAGTTGGTCAAAGATCACGGCCAGTGTAAATGGTCAAACTTTGAAAAATTGGTCGACTATGGCAAGTGGGGTGTCATTCGACACCGTTTCATTAACATGATTCACTCACTGTGTTTCGGGGTCATCTGGTACATCAAGACGAACATCAAGAATTGCTTTAAGTATTTTAATCACAAGTCACTACAAAGTTAAGAAGTGAAAGATATGGTAGTGATTTCGGTGTGATTAAACGTGTTTAAAAAAAATAGTGTTAATCTTACTCTTACTCAAGCTACACTTATATTGTGAATAATAGTGTTTGCTTCAGGGTCACTTAAAATCATGTTAGTTGGCAACCTTTTCCATGTATTCTTTATGGAACACTGTGGGATCTTTAGCGGTCGAACCAAACGAGCAAAATTTATAATTCTACGATTACAAAATCCATCATAGGTGTTCACATTGCGTATACTGTATGCTTTTTGTAAAAATTTAAATCTAGACTTGTAAAACTGACAAAATATGTAAAACGGAATCAGGTTTTTTGAACTTAAACTTAGTTTACGCATTGAGGAAAATTATAAAGAAATTTTAGAAAAATGTTTCAAGTTGTAGTCACGTATGGTTACCCCACTGAAGAGGTTACACTGGTCTATTTAAATTAACAGTTTTTTAAGTCCCCATGCCGAGAGCTTCAATAATTCAGCGTAAAGAAACAGTAAGTGATTTACCAGAGGAGTTGGCATGTCAAGTAGTTGAAAACGATATGGTAACTTCAATATACAAACGTAACTTATTTGGTATTTGATTGATAAACTCATCTTGTATATTTTGTTGAACCAATAGCTCCGAGAAATCATCCTGGATTACTTTCTCCACGATAGTGGTCACTTATCCCGGAAATGTTTAACAGCTGCTCGGAGAGTTCATTCCTCTTGGCTTCGTTCAACCCGGGTTTATTGTTAACCTCAAGTAAGAAAATTGCTCCATTGACCACGAATACATACGGACAAACGGAAAGAAGCTTCTGGATGGTGTCATGCGGTGTTTAAAAGACCAATCTTCTCGTTACACATATAGCCTCAAAGTTTCTGCTGACTATTTCGACCCTGCTAACTGCCGAGGCTTAGCGTGCTGTCTAGCAAACGCCGGTGATATGCTGGCTGGCTTAGACATAACCTTCCCGTTAGGCGATGTCAAGTTTCCTTCATTGCCGGACCTTAATCTGACAAATTTTGCAGCGATTATCGATCCGCTTATCAGGTCATCGAATGCAAAGCCCACCTTCAAGGGCCCTTGTCTGCGATCTAAGCAGGTTTGATTTTGATCTAATGGAGGAAAAGAACTTAAAGAGGTTTTAATGGATGGTGTAATGGCCAGTAATGTTAAAGTAGGCGGTGGACCATTTAATGTGCCATCTCCGTAGAGTTCTGGACAATAACGTGCCAAATTTAAACTCACTTCAGCTATTCGCTACTGAACGTCCTTATAGAAATTAAGTCATTTGGAATACTGGAAAAGTTCAAGGATCAACTGATCTCATTGAGCTTCACGGGAAGGCGATTTCAAAGAAGTGTTTCCGCAACAACGCACGTTAGGATTCCGGTCATGTCCGCGCTGGAGTTTTTTTTTGGTTGCAAATCAGAGCTGGGAACTAGAACAAGACGCAGGAAATCTTCAACGTACCTATTTGAATTGAATTTTTGCTAAAATATTTCAAGCTCATTATCATAACGAAACACACAATATACATAGTATATTTCTACAATTGCAGAATATTTGCCGGCCTTGAAGGAAAAGAAAATGACAAAGACTCGTTCCCGAATGTTCACAAAATGGACTGAAAACTCTGTCTATCCATCGGTCGAAAATGTGGCTGTTTCCCTTGTAAGAAGCCATCCTGGAATCCAAATAGATGTCTCGAGTCTCGGTGACCCCGTTTCTTCAGAAAATGCAAATTCCTAACTGCTACTAGTTTCAAATTCCTTAATAATAGAATATTGTTTAAAATCTCACAAGATTCCTTTATATTGTAACTTTCAGAAGAAATTTCTTCTCTTCGAGGCTTCTGAGAAACTGGCTGCTACTGATGTCTGTTGTTTGAGTGTATTAAGGAAAACTCACACAATAAAAATTGGAAACGTCTCCCTCCATTGCTTCCAGCAATGTATCGAACACTGGAGGAAAAACCGGTTCGTCCTAATATATCAAATATATTAAAAATATAATAAATATCTGGCAAAGCAAATTTGGCCACATTTGGTTAAATTGCTGTGGTTTTATTTTTTCTCCTTTCTCCTAGAGAACTTCTAATGGGCACTAGTTCGTTGGCGTCTAATGCTGTCCAATTTGATGTTTGTTTTTGGTTTATGAGAAGGATCTTCGGGCTTGTTCTAAACCTCCTATAAAAATTTCATCAATATCGTAAGTTCGGGAGCAGTCGGTGTTCAATATGACACTCACATAAACAAATCTCAACTTCCATTCCAAATCTGCAAACTGCAAGAATACAATGAAGGCTGAAGTTCGAAGTTCCAATCATCTGTTTTCTCAATATACTCTCCATTTTTGTTAATATAACCCGTTTATAAGCAATCCGAACGTATAACGCGTAGTTAGCCGGTGCCAATAATGAGCCCATGAGTCTGTGTTTTCGTCAACATGAACAACATTCGGGTTTTTAATACGAAATGCAGAAAAGCAGCGAAAGCATTCGGCTTTCAAGTAGCACTTGTTGTTATTTCAAAACTTTTATTGGAACATTTCGAACACGATTAGCTCGTAGATCTTCGCTGAAATATGCCTTAAATACTGAGTAGATTTAATTGCTCCGTTTACTAGTGACATTATGGAATTAAACATTGGTGGTTTGACGAAAAACTATCAGCTCCAAGAGCTTAGCGATAGAATTAGTTAATAGTTCTTCAAGTAAAAATCATCAGCTGAAATAGCTACATCGAAATAACAAACGAAAACTTTTAATCATTTATCGTATATCAAAGCAATCAAGCATTTAATCAATTACAATTACAGTTGTTAATTTAATTTCCCAAAACATACAGACATAACAAACGATTGTACCAAATTTCAAGGTCGGTTTCTTCCGGTTATTGATAATGGCTTGCTCAAGAAGATTTCGTTGCTTATCACGTCAAGAAGGCTCCAATCTTTTCTATTTCGGTACCATTAAAATAGACCTGATTTAGAAAGGACGCAATTACGGGTTTTTTTCGTGGAAATTGAGGATGGTATGAGTATTTCATCAGCTATAAGTTGTTTTTGGAAATATGATGTGATTGCATTTTATCATCAAATACAGATCTTTTCTGCTTGTACTTTTGAACTGGACACAAACCAATCTGAGTTTCCCTTACAATTCTGCAAACTGCAAGTTTAAACAGAAGGCTGTAGTCTACAGTTCTAGTAAAGTTATTTTTTATCTACAGTTCCACAGTCCACCAGCTACCACAAAAATTCGTGTCTACCGTATACCAGTCCAATTTCCACCAAAAATAATTGAACTTATCCAAAGAAAACTTAACATCCAAATTCAATTTTTCCAAAAAATGGGAATACATGACGGTAAACACTATATTTATGCCTTTGGGGTGGACTGAACAAACAATTACATGTCTAATTTTATTATTTTCAAAGGTATATATTGTCAAATTTTTTGGTTCCCGTCCACCGGTCCACCAGTTCCCAGGAAATTTTAGTATACCGTCACCGTCGACCAGTCCACCGCTCACCAGTACCGGAAGACTAGTGGACCGGTAGACTGTCTATTTTGGTGGCTTCACCGCTAAATTGCAAATCGCTAATTAGGAATTAATTAAATTCCCAGATTGTATGCATATTCCATGATTAAAACTGTACTTTTTGGAACTGTAACTGTAACTGCACTGTAAATCTGAATTCTAAACATGGCATGAAGATTTTTAGACGCCATATTTATTGGTGGTAATTTTGAAACCTTATTAAACA
>JAAXOA010002114.1:0-13966 GCA_036561885.1 Salina celebensis | reverse complement strand
AGATGGAAAGACGAGGAGGAAAGGGCGATGCCCCACCTCCTCCACCCCCTCCCCCACCAATGGGTTGGGGATGGGGCCCACCACCAATGATGGGTTGGGGACACCCTCCTCCACCACCACCAAGGCCCATCGTGATCCCCATTCCAGTTCCAGCACCAGCTTATCATCATGCTCCTGCATACCCTGCTCATCCACCGGCTTATCCTCATCGTGAGTTTCATACAGAAAGAATGTTTATTCATAGCATGTGCATCTTTTACTAATTGCGTTTAATTCTGTTTTCAGCTGCCCCATACTAATCGTGACGATAATGAGGTTGTGATCGTATATTTGAAACCTTTACTACTACTGCTACTAATGTAAAGTTTCCTGGAAATATTCACATCACATTTAAACAAGACATTACCGATTCTATTTTTGTACACACAAAAATGATGCTGGAAATCATTTTATATCAGGAAATAAATACAAGCCATCTTAGACATCAAACGACTTGAAACGTTGAAACGTGTGTTGAGATGAGAATCTGTGTTGTTGCTATAGTAGTCCAAAGTACATGACATACCGTACTTACAATACCATATATACCTACATATACTACATATAGTGCATACATACCATACCATACATAAACTTCCTAATTCTAATTCTATCTAGTATTTTCAATTTTGACAATCATGGCTAAACAATTTTTTGTCTTATTCTTTATATACCCGTTCGATTACTTTAGTAGCAAGCTTCTGCAATCTGCAAGATTTCTAATCGCCAAACTCTGTGGCCAAACTGGTTTTCTGTGTAAGTAAACATATGTAGCAGTTGTCATATAAACTATCTGGAACCATATGCAATCTTACATCATATTCTTCATGCAACATCATCTTGCAGTCATTCCAATTCTTCTGCATTCTATGTAACTATCAATTTTAATTAAAATTGACATTAGGAGATTTCACTGGATAAACATTTTACTCAAGCTAAGAGAAAGTAAACAATGTTATCCAACGTGCTCTTACTCAAGTCGATTTCCCAAACGTCAGTTGAAGCAATAGCAGTTGCAACCAAATACCAAGGGACTGTCTAACGGAATTCGGCCAAGTATTTGAAGGAAGTGGGTGTAAAGGACACTGGATGTAGACCAAGGTCAAATTCAATGATGTATGTATATGGCAGTATTGGGTTTCTTGCAAAAATTCTAAGCAAAAACCAATCAATAAGCCAGTTTCCCCATTCCGCTGAAACCACAGATCAATAAAATGCTCAAGGCTTCTTTTAAAAATCCCAACGTTGGCTATTGATTCGCTCAAAGTTTTATGCAGTGGTTACATCGAGTGTCACACTGTTCTCGATTAGCATATCAGTTAGGAATATTCATAAACTGGTTCATTTTGTAAACATCTCAATTCTCCAGTAAGTGTAACTAAAATTTCAAGGCAAAATGGCTACATGAACTACTTAATTTATACCGCTTCAAACCACTAACCTTAATCTCAGCCACATGAAAAGAAAGTTAGAGTGATCAAGTTTAGTGAGGCATTGGTTACTTACTTGGCTGTCCCCAAATGTTACAGAAAAACTTTCTCCAGATTCTTGTACATCTAAAATGTACACTTCTCCTCTCAAATCAGAAGGTTGCCAAAGTCTTACTAAACTTTTCTTTGATATCAGTGTCCTACACACTTAAAAACTTCAACAAGCATGGAACAAGCTTTCAAAGAAACTTAAAATTGAAGTTATCGCATGTGGAACAGTTTGAAGGAAATACACATGTTTCCACTGGCATTATCATCTTTATATAATTTTCTTAAAATACATACTAAAATACTTTTTATGGGTGTAATATCCGTTTTTGTACCTACTTCAGCCGAGAAAAAAAACCGGCTTGGTGATTTTATAGATGATTTTTCTGGAAGTCAGTTTCCGTCGGACTTTCCCCTCTGTTTTTTTTGTAGACATCGTAATGTTGTCCCATTTGTACACTCCAGTCAAAAAGTCTGTTTTGCAGAATGTGTACGCATTGATATAAACATAACATGATCTAACATTAACGCAGCTCACAAAGCTACCAAGGGACTCACAGACTTTCTCCAGAAGGCAACCTAACTAGAAGACCCTTTCATCTTCAATTTATTTTGGTATGATGTTACATTCTGCTCTGGCTTCTTTTGATGGCGACCATAAGTGGAGTATCAACATTCGTCGCACCAAATAACAAACAACATGAGTTTCCCAAAACCCAGTCTTACAAAGAGGATGTTACATGGCGAGCAATTGAAGAGTGAATTTTGTACCATTTTTTGGGCTTGCGACAACCAACCAAGCAAAAAAAGAAGAAACCCGGACATTAGTACGGTTGGATATGGTCATATTATTATTACCAGCTGTTGGTCTCTTTTATAAGTTGTTTCTAAGAAAAAGACTTTCTCTTTCGAAGTCAAGGCTCTAGAGAAGGAAAGTTGGCGGTGTTCAGTGTAATATGTTTTGTCACCATTGCTAGTCTTTTTTTTTCTCTGTTGCTTTTGTGGTGTCTGATGTGGATACTTTTGCTTTTTGTACACACACATAAAAAGGATCTCTTGTCCATTTTAGAGATTGCGAAAAGCAACAGTCGCGAATGCTAGCCTTTTTTCTCTGTTGCTTTTGTGGTGTCTGATGTGGATACTTTTGCTTTTTGTACACACACATAAAAAGGATCTCTTGTCCATTTTAGAGATTGCGAAAAGCAACAGTCGCGAAGAGAAAAAAAGTTTTGTGTCTTATGTAATGCATATAAAACAGAAATGTTTTCATGGAGCAAACTCCTAACCGAAAATGATGTGTGGTGTATGATATATTGTGTATTATCATTTTTAGGATTCCAGAAAGTCCTAAATAAATTCATTGAATTTTTTGNCTAACCGAAAATGATGTGTGGTGTATGATATATTGTGTATTATCATTTTTAGGATTCCAGAAAGTCCTAAATAAATTCATTGAATTTTTTGCCATCTAGATGGGGATTTCGTTGCCAGCCATAAGCAAGTCTGGATCTGGATATTGTGAGGGAAGAAAAGGATGTTATCTAATGTTGGAAATCCTTTTAGAACTTTCTGACTTCACTATTCCAAGTTATTCAAGCAGTATATCTTCATGATTCCTAATGCGTTGGGACATCAGTTGATTGAAGAAGAGTTTCGCAAGTGAGGTGAGCAAACTAAGAAGTGAATTTGTCACGTGCACGACAAAATGTGGTTTGGGTTTGTGAAATGCGGACAAAGTATGTCGTGAGTTATCAAGCATGTAGAAAGGAGACAAGTTTAAATTAAGCTATGTAAACATTCGTGAAGAGGGTGAATTCGCACGATGTACAAAATCCGCAAATTAAAATCGTAATAAATAATCGTAGGCAACTTCATATTTAGAGTGACTCACAGAAAGTAGAAGCGTACATTTTAAAGAGTTGTTTATGTGCTAGTTTTTTACATCTCTGAAACGCACATGAATGTCTTTCTCAATAAACGTCATCGGTCGAAATGCCGCACAGGTAGACGGCTCATTTGGAAGATGATCATAACCATCATCAGATCGTAAAATCCACAAGTAATTTTACGATAGGTCATAATCAGTTGGCATATATGGATGTAAAAAGTGCATCGTGAGTCTCAAAGGTTTACTGAAATTGTAAGAAAACAAACTTCACGCATCAATTATGGCGCGGCCAAGTTTTACAGTAAATGACCAAGTTTCATATAAGTAATTCGTTAGAATTTCGAATGATACCTGTACCTAGTTGAGTCCAAGAACTTTTGGTTGCCATATCATTTCTAGTTCCGGTCTTTTACAACTTCACTGGAATGCGCCGTAGCGTAAACCTACAAAGGAGAACTGCTAAGCCAAAACAAAGAACCAGCTAAACATGGAGAATCCCACTTCATCCAATTACCACTACACGTTTCATCAAACTCTCAACCAGACAACTACTATTCCGTTGACACATTCCGACAAGATTATTATTATCGTCTAGTCAAAAGAAACCACCTCCTCATTCATGCGAGTATTGAATTGCCCTGTTCAAACTTGAAGTAATCTCTCCCTTTTAATATCCCATTTCTCTAACAGATTATAACCTTGGATGTTTCATACCACATCTTGTTTAACGTATAAGTTATTGTTTGTAAACCATGCCTGGAAATAACTGCACACAGAAAATAAATTTGAAAACTACAATGTATCATCCCTATCGCCCTTCAAAGCTATCATCTGGATTCTGAAGACACATTAAGATACAGAACAGGTTGTAAGGATGAAGGTGTTTGTTTCGTTATGTAACTTATGAGTCTTCCTTCCTCCTCTTGCTGTTCACTATAGATTTCCCATGTAATATCTCATGTTCCCGTATCATTTTCCTTTGCACTTGTTCCCTGAATCTTTTTTTCCCTTGTGGTGAATACGCCTCTTCTGGAGCCAGGAGCGTTTTTCTCTGAGAATAGAATCATGATGATGGCTACGTCTGGATTCTGGATTAACCACATGCACGCATCGTCCTCACATCCTTGTGTTGCACGTCTAGCTATCTATATTTGTTTTCTTCAAATATGAGATATACAAAAACACGCAATTTCTATGATCATAAGGCACAGAACATAATTTGTTTGTTCGCCACGTAGGAAGTAGTAATACATAGTTTAGTATGTAACAATGTTCATAAATATCATCCGCTGTACCTGCCGATAGATCTCAACACAAAGACCCATAATATCGATTTATAAAACAAAACGTATTCTCACATGGAAACAATACGAAGTTTATTGAGGTTCTGGTACTTTAAGATAAAAATGCAACATAAACACTTGCTTCGTATCGCTTCCGATGGTGCCAACAACCAGTTCCTATACTTTTTATCGCTGCAGCGCGTGTGGGTATTGATTGCAGACTTCATCGTTTCGTTGCATTTGGGGTTTATATCGACATTTTTTGTTCAAACATTTGGCAATTTTTTATTATATTGTATGTATGCATTAAAGCTCTATGTCAATTTCTATGACAATGAAACCTTTCTGGATTTTTGGTGCAAAAACATCCCAAACAATAACTACCAGGGGAAAAACGCGATTGACAAGGTCATGATACCTTTCGTTGTCTCTCATAATTTTTCGGAGCTGACACCTGACATATAAGTAACCGAAAATCTTCTTTAGGTACATTTTACGTATTAGTTTGCGATTTGGTGCAATCACATGAGCACTGGTATCAGATATCTGATGGTCGTGCGTGGTTGACTGAACTCGCTATTATTTTCCAATTCAAGCAAAATCTTTCCATCTGCAAAAAAAGCCTGTAAATCTGTACAATACACACCCTGACGATACTCATTGCAATTCGCATCGCAACCATATTAATGTGTATAGTGTATCTTATTACTATTACTATGCATGTATGAATGTTCATGTGTATTGCGTGTCCATCCGTATTGTACATATTATGTGAAACATATTGGAAATTCGCAACATTCTTGTGTATGTGCATTTTCGAAAATGTATACACATTTGTGTTTGTTTGAAAGGCACAAGAATTCGTTTTGGAAAAAATGCAGCCATGAGTCATAGATTCGAACAATGATGCAACCTGTAACTGGTCTTTTCTTGAAGAGTATTTTTCTTTCTTGCCCTTGCCTGTCACCTTCCATATTTCCGATAAACACAATTTGTTTCTTGACAGTTTTTTTGCCTTCGAACTTTCCTCCAGTTTTTCTTAGCTGACATTTTTCGAAGGCAAAGAATTTGTTGTCAGAAAAAGGAAAATTTGTTGGGACTTGGGACATTTTGTCAAGAGATAAGATTAAAATATTGGATAACAACATTCATATCTATGTGCAATGGGTACTATTGGGTACAGTATCTGTCTTGAAAATGTATTCTTATTTTCGTTCCTTCTATCTAGATTGTTTCTAAGTTTAAACAAGAACTACAAATTACACCTTGCTATCATGACTGGAATTAAAGTAAATGTGAATTCCCAAATACCGAGGTAATGATACAAGAAAAAAACGTTGCATGCCAAGATGTAGACCTTTTTTACGCGGTACGCTGGTTCCAGGTGACTGTATGGGATTCATGGAAAACCAGAATATGAAGGAAAAAATGACAGTACTCAATCATGAACTTGTTCCCGCGACAAGTCACAGAGAAAAGGCTCAACCCTCGTCGTCATTATGCCTGATTACTCGCAGAAATTTGAATGTTGAAAATGATCCATCCATGAAGACCTACTTGTAAGACAAGTGTGTGTCTCATGTGGATCTCTAAAACAAAGCAAACGCGTAAGGACCCCTCTTTGATTACATAACTGGAGCCTTGGATAGGATCACTTGTAATTCCATCCATGAAGACCTACTTGTAAGACAAGTGTGTGTCTCATGTGGATCTCTAAAACAAAGCAAACGCGTAAGGACCCCTCTTTGATTACATAACTGGAGCCTTGGATAGGATCATTTGTAATGCGCTCTTCCAAAATCCAAAAGTATCTTTCGTTTCAATAAGATATTCATTCGTGACAAACTCTTTCGGTTTCAATTTTTCCCAGTAGTGAATACACACCCTTGTCTATACTAAATTTGCGGTCTGAAGTTTTCTTGATATTTTTTTCCAATTCTTTACCACCAGTGAGAAAAACAAGACATGGGAGTCTACCATGCATCTTCAGATGGAATCGGATCGGCGAGAATGACGACAGTTGACGTAAAGAAAAAAAATCTAACTGAAGTTAGGCTTAAAGGTTGTTTTTGATTCATAGTCGCCCAGCTCACAGGAAACCACAAAAACCAAACTTCGGCTTCGATTTCTCTGTCGATTTGCCTTTCATGACAGTGACGACGACGGTTGATGCAGGAGCTTTTGGATAGTATTAAAATTTTCTTTAACCTTGATGCATTCTTCAACGTCTGCCTAACACTGCAATGTTTCAAAATGGACATTTTTTTGTAAGTTGACACTCCAAACAATCAAATCAACTCCCATCGCCTTTCACATTGTCAGCTTTAAAAATAAACTGCGTAGGTAACCTCATCTGATTCTGATCGCTTCTAAATTGAACAAGAGAGAATGTTATCTCTCATCTCACGTGTCGTTTTTTTCGCTGTCCACAAACAAGAAATAGATTACCAACTACAAAATATAAAACCAAGATGATTTGTCGGCCGTATTTGTTTTCAGGTAGCTTGTTTTGTCCTTGTATGAAAAATAACCGTCCATAATTATTTATGCATTTTCTCAACTCTGTGTAGGTAGGTTATGTAAAAACCCCGACACACAAAAACCACAATACTTGTACAGATGGCTCCTCCTGGCCAGCCACCGAAATGAGGTTCACTCTGAGCCGTATATGAAATGCGTGATTTAAAGAAAACAGAAGCAGTCATTATCTCCGTACCATCTTCTTACGTATGATCATAATCGACATCAACTTCTCCAATTTTTCCCAGTAAAAACCAACATGACACACACACAGCCGCATCCTCTTTTACAAACTGTTTGTTTGAAGTTTCGTAAATGATTACAATGATTACAGCTGCTGTCTAATATTACTCCACAAAATTTGACTCAAAACAGACATGTCTCCATGCGCTTTGTCCATACCCATATCTTTTTTTTTTCTTGAAAATGAGGATTTTTTTGGAGTGCACTACGTAATTTGAATTTTGTGACTATGATGTGAAATCATTTTTCCTCTCTTTTGTGAACATTGCATGCGCAACCACAACTTTGTCGAGTAGAAACAGCTTTGACCACAACAATGTAACTAGAGTGAGCAAAGAAAAGGTGAGTTTATGTTCATGAGCTTGTGTGCAGGTAAAATTTCGGTCATTATGCAACCAGAGAACAAGCCAAAAATCTTTACTGTGGGTTCTTTTTTTCACTTAACACGAAATGATATTTACAAGAATCGTGTTAATATGCTTTTAGCTATTACAATTTGTGCAAGTAGTTCTCAAAAGCGTCCGGATAAAAAAATTATTCCAGGTGCTCTATAAAAATGTATGCCACCGGTGCCATAACTGGTGGGTGGACGGCGAGTCGTAATGAATTTGAGGGGTAAAACAGGAAGAACATAATGTCACACAATTTTCCACAAAAGTTCGTTGGTTTTTGAAGAGAAAACGAAGTCATGTTGGCTGAACAAGATACATTTAGAAAAAAATGCAGGCAGACAAGTAGTAAATTATTTTGTTTTGTGAATTTGTACACTCCTTTTCCTTTTGTTGTAGTGCAGATGCCCTCAGTAGGACAGTATTGTCATTTTTTTATCTGATTTTTTATTTTGTGTGTTTCGTGGTTTTTTGTTTGTTTTTTTATTGTTGAAGGTAAAGCTATGAATGAGTTTTAATGATTTCCAATTTTTGTACTTCATCCTTGGCTTCTCTTTGAGAATAATTGAAATTACTGTTGTTGACTTTGAATAGCCACTTGAGGATCCTTTTGAAGGTGGAAGATGAGGGATTTTCTAGTTACAATGAGAGGATTAAAGAGAATAAATGTTTTTTTCTTGTGGAGTGAATGAAACAGCATGTTTGTCCAGGCACGATAAATTAAAAGAGAAGAATAGACAGAGTGGAAGTGACATGGATGACAATTATTTTTTTGGTGGTTTATACAATTCCAATTCTTGTAGCTTGTTTTTTGGGTTATTGCACTTCTTTGCACTGCATGAAGTCTCCTTTCATTGAATGAATGGCCACGACATAAGAAAAACGGTAGGTGGCAGTGGCAGACTATTTGTTCTTTACCTGGAAGTCCAATTCTTTTTCTAGATTTATTTTGTGCTTCTGTACACTCGCGCCCTTTATTCCGTTCACACCCTAACTCGGAACAATTATAGAATACAATAAATTGCAACGTCATTTTTCATCTTGTTTGTTTTGTGTAGGAATAGAATAACTCATTAAATACAAAAAAAAAAGTTTCTTACATTCACGCAGTTACAACTAACGTTCGAAAGCAGAATTCTTGGTCGATGTTCTTCATTTAACGGAGGGTAACCTATTGCCATCGTTGCCTAAGCTATCGTTATATCGCATTCGGCGCAGTGTATTAATCACAATGTGCGATATTTCGCAAAAGTAACTAGCAACATGATCGCCATTGCTAATGATTACAGTTCCTTAAGTTAAGTGCAGAACAATTTGGCCAACTTTTGATATAAAAAAACTAGTTAGATCGTCAGGTCGTCAGGGTTATATGTATAAAGAAACACGTACAGGTTTCGTCATCTAGTTAGTTCCATACATCCGTTCCTCTTGCATATTTCACGAGGGTAAAAGCCCATTATGGTATTAAATGGGCTCCTCTTGCTATTTAGTTTTGTATCACGTAGCCCACTTTGCAGAAACAAAACTTCATTTTTATCGTTTCCCATCCATTTTTTATAAAGTGCACATGAAGATGTACACGAGAAGAAAAAAAAGAGAGAATAATTTTCACATTTCTGTCCCATTTTCACTGTAACTCATCTTGTATCTATCCCGAGAGAGGAAAATAACGTTTTCTGCATTTATTACACATACGCACCTATCTTATTACTCCATTTCATCTCATTTCATTTCCATTCCTATTTCACTTTCTTCATCATTTTTTTACTCACTATATTTCCTTTTATTCTTCCCCTCTAGTTCACCGGCCTGCTACTGCCTTGTTCCTCGTTGACTTTGGCTCGTGTTAAGACTTTTTTCTATTTCTTCCTTTTTTTCTCTCAGTCAAAATGCTTAGTTGTACTTCCCCTGGCCCAAATAATATTTTATCAAAAGAAAATGAAAACGGAATGAGTCTGCGAGTCTCTTCCATCATAACTTACTCCACAAGGCCTGGAGACCAAAATACCAGGGAACCGAAACAGACTCCGCGTTACGGTAATCATAGCATATGAGTATACTGGAAAGAAGGCCTTCGTGTGGGGTATAGTATAAAACTAAATACGTATTATAGTGCAATTGTGTCTGTAAAATAGTATTGAATGAGTCGCCTTCTTTTTTTCGTACATCAGCATTAGCAGCAAGTTTTCCAGAAACCGAGCAGGGAGTTTTGCATCTCTCGGCGAAGATATTATGCCTGTTTTACAAAAAATTCGCACACTGCTCATAAATATCCATATGAACATCCATGTTCTATATTTTTGTAACATTTTAGAGTGTATTATTTGGTCTCAGGAACATGCACTAGTAGCGAAGGCACGCTTATCTTAGTATTTTACTGTTTCCGGACCTATTACTTCGTTGGCTGATTCATCTCTTGCTTCGTTACTTTTTTTCTGGGATTGTTAATACAAGCAAACGAAATCAGCAGGATGGTTAACTTCGTTTTCCATCTGAGTGTAGGACTCCCGGATCACAGAAGAATGCCAGCATGAGTAACAATATTTCTTATATAAGTTTTGACAACTGAATCAAACCGTGAAAATTCCACCTGTATGTCTAATAGTTCCATCAACTGAAATTTTACAGGGAATATCTAGCACAGTATTTTCCAGATGAACGCACACATGCAGTTCTATGACGTAATGTACGAGTTTTGCAAGTAACACAAAAGTACATCCCAAAATCCAAGAAATGAGTGTAGGCACATACATAAGACAACAGCTTTGAAACAATGTTCAATTATATGGGATACTTAGTTGTCCATATTTCTAAAATCGATCAGTCTAGTCGATTTTTGGGAAACAAACATAGCGACAACGTAGACAATGTACTAGTTCAAGAGTTCACAGGTTGAACACACCCTCGAACAGTGTAGAAAGGGAAAGGGATACTTGTGAAAATTTCGATACCTTATTTGTATCAAATACATATCATCATCATGCGTTTTAAAGCGCTATAAAGATCCGGCTACCTGACACTCTCATAAAGTTCCCAATGTTCAAGGAATCGACACATATTGAATATACGCTTCCATCCATACACCGTGCGTGCAGAACAAAATGGCACCTTAGAGAAATTCTAAAGTCTTTGAGTTACTGCTTTCATTTAATTTCGTTTCTTCATGTTTTTCTCTAATTTCAATGGAACTGTCATAAGTTTCCAAATCCCAAGTTGACGATCCATTCAAACAACTAGAGTGAGAAAAAAGCAATGTACCATATATTACTTCCCTCATAAAGTCAAGATTTTTTTGTCCAGCATATCAAGTGTACCTAAAGACAATGATCGTAGCGTTATCATCACTATCAGAAACAAATCACCTTCTTAAGGAAAGTTAAATGTAGGCTATTATAAGGCCATAAGGATCGTCATAAAAAGAAGTTGGAATCTTGAGAAGAGTATCAAGGGACTTGATTACTTTTACTTTCCCCATTAGCTCCGCTTGAACTTATGAGTAGCACCTCATACCTCCCGAAGGATTCCATTTCACAAATTCGTTTTCTAATTGAGCTTATTTTAAAAGTAGACGGTAATTCAGGGGCCCCTTAAGAGAGATAAAAAGTGCGAATGTATTACATTTCTTCTCACCTTACCTTCACATTATTAGAAAGCTTCATGACATTCTTGTTAGAATACTCGCTTGAAAACGATTCCTCTCGTGAGAGCTCACTCCAATCAGTGAAATTAAACTTGTCACTTATGACTATGCAGGGTATGGAGAAATGTAAGAAACTCGTTGTATCAAATGTGTACTCAAGTGTTTCACTCCAGCCTAAGCCCTGCCTATTATCCAATTTCGCAGTAACTGTAAAAAAAAGAATCTTCTGTGTTGAGTTAAATAAAAAGTACTTGACAAGTGGCTGCTAAAATGCAATAAAAAGCTACTTAAAGAGAATATGTGTTAGATTGCTGCAATATCGCAAGAGGAAGTATAAACCGGAGGAGTTGTAACAGTGCCGGTGGTAATTGGTGGAGATGATGGTAATGACTCTGAAGAGAGAAAATAATCAAGTAAATTGTGTATATTATTATAGCGGCACATATGGGCTTGCCTGTAATCATTCACATAATACTTCACTCTCTCAAATACCAGCTAGACAACATAATTACATTATGATAGGCTGAGGAGCAGTAGCACGGCGGAAGTGAAAACTCAAGTTGGGTGTTTAGTGCTAAAAGCATAACACACATAGCATGTGTTGCTGTGAGACAGGCAAAAGTCAAAAGTTAGTGGGAAGTGAATGTAAATGCACGGTAAATATTTGATGATGGCTGTGTTTCATATCCTTCTAAACTTGTATGGGAATGTGGCTAATGGTTATATGAAAGATGTATAAATCACATTTGTAACTATTCCAGAGATCATATAGCATTTGCTATCATGATCAACATTCGCTGCGCCAAAGAATCATCCAGCCAATTTCTTGAACAAGCATCTTCCTTCCTCATTTTGTACACTTATGTTTTTAGAAAATCCTTTTAGCACACCCATGTGAAAGACAATAAGAGAGAAAATGTATCTTTCTTTAGCCAGTGTTAGAAGTAGCTGTAATATCTGTAATTACAATTAAAGGGGTCCGAGGGTACTACATAGTTTCATTTTAAGAGTGAACGTAAATTGAAACTTTGTTTTAATGTCTATTGCAACATTAAAAGGAAAAATGTTTGTTCAATAAGCGACTTTTGGTTGCTGTTTATGTTGTTAGTTGAGTGTCCCTCCATACCTAATTCCTAAGTAATTCCTCACTAACGTTTCTTTTTCACCCAGTTCCTTTTCAGTTTTGACCATTACAAGTACTATTTGTATAAAAAAAACAATGATTTTAAATCGGAAATGTGTTGTTGTAGTAGTGCGCAGGCGACTATAACGTGATGTTTGAGTATGGTCATTGTCGCCACCACAATGACCATACTCAAATATCATTTTAAATCGTAACCTCATTTGTCACCTCATAATATTTTGTCGAACTGTGTTTGGAATTATGTAAACGAAAAATAAGAGAATTCGGATAAATGCAATTTAAGTCAAAAGTACATATCTAAAGTTCAATTCAAACGTTTAAAATCATTTGAAAACCTGGGGTCAGATAATAAAAACATCCCTAGATGGCGACTGAATAACCTTCTATTGTCTGTATGGATAGTGCACATATTAGCTGTTTTATTTTGTATTGCTGGTGCTGGCTGAGGTAGTTTTGTGGTTACAACATAAGCATCAATTTTAAGGTAAACATAGCAATAATTGCATATTAGTAACTTCCCCATTCGTTTTCTATATTGCGATAAAATCAGAAAAGCCTGCTCGAGTGAAAGCAGCTATGGGTCAATACCTTTCGAATTTTACAGGACTCTAAGAATATTCTCCACTGCATAAGTCTTAAGCTAAAAAAAGTACATCAAACAAAATCAGTGCCACTGTCACTGGTCCGTTCAATGCTGGTAATACTTACGTAGTTTAAAAAACGATAGTTCGCAATCCAGTTTCGTCTTATAGTTCGCAATGTTTTTGTGTACAACGCACTCAATCTCCGTTCAATGACATTCATGCACACACATTCACGCACACTACACAACTTTCAAAATATTATCCGTAATACCCAGCCGGCGTTTCTTTTCGTGTGTGTGTGTGCAGTGTGCGTCTAGTCTGAAAGCATAAAAAACGAAATGTAAGCGTAGCTAATCCAAACTCATCCATCTTACTTATTTCGGTCGATATAAAAAAGGGTCTCCCCTTCAAACCATTCGCTGCCTGCTTTTTTCGCTCCTGACGACTCAAACTCTTCTCTCATGCAAATAAATCCATCTAAAAGACTCTCCTAACGCATACGTGCACATCCATTACAGTCATGCAGCTCCTAAGACTTCTATTAAAAATACTGTTTACTCTAGCTATTGTTATTTGCAAAAACGCTATTTCTTCTCCAGTATAGTTCACTCTCCTGGCCTTTTCAATCCCATAAGTCAAGACAAACACACACGAGCTATATATCCTATTATGGTTGTATTATTATCGCTTGGCTGTTTCATATTAGCAGTCAAGTTAAACCTGTTTTTTGTAAGGATCTCTTCGTTTTTCATACAAAG
>JAAXOA010002113.1:0-13972 GCA_036561885.1 Salina celebensis | reverse complement strand
AAACAATGCGGGCCTGCTCAGATCAGCAAAGAAAAGTAGAATGACGTGGATCCGCGCTCCTCCACTCAAGAACAAACAAGAACAAACAAGGTTGCTCTCCAACGTTTTTCTTCGTGTGTTGTAATGTAGTAGGTTTGTTCCTCCCATTTTTTTAGATGAATCGTCGCGATTTGTAAATTATATGCAAATAGCGAGGAATTGTAATATTTTTCAATGATTTTTCATTCGCCACTCAAATTAAACAATACTCTTAATAAGGAATCTAAATATTCTCTTACCAATTTTGAATAAAATTAAACTGGTGCACAAAACTAGCATCAGGGTAAATTTAACTTTTGACTGTGTTCCTGAACAATTAGTAGTTTGGACGTTTTTTAACTTTCTCACAGGCCTTGGGGCTATTCCTTAACTACGTCACAAACTTGGTTGACGTGATTTGTGTATGAGCCCTCGGGTTAAGAAAGCAATCAGGAATGAATGAAGACAAATCACAAATTAAAATAAAAATACATTTTTTTTCAACTGATCTAAACTGAACTTGCCATAATACGAAAAGTGTAATTAGTAAGAAGACGATGTCAATCTGAACAACTGAATATAATCGCGTTTAATTCGCATCGGAGACAATAGAAATGAACGCTTCGTTCAAGTAAGTTAGTGATATAATGTAATTCGAGTCATTTTTGCTTTCTGCACACGAAATAAAATTCCAGCAACATTCAGAACAAAAACTTGGAGATTGAGGGAGGAAGTTGAGTTAAAAACGAGGAAGGTACTGCGCCTGGCGCGTTTCTTTGGAGGTCCCTGTTTGTTTGTGGAGACAGCAGGAAGCAATCTGAACCAAGCGGTGATGAAGTCTTGATAGCTAAAGTACATCATGAAGTCATCGGAGTCTCCCTGCAAATTTAGCAAATGAACAAGTGTTTTCTCATTTTACGATTGATATGTAAATATTTCTGGATGATTGTCAACGTTACGTTGACGGATTAAGTAAGCCACTAACGCATGCATTTTAGAAACCAATTTACGAGCAAGTTTCTTGGTCGACTCCAGTTTACCCGCCTTCACAAGGATGTTAAAAACTTCAAAAGCCACCTTTAAATCGACATCTTCCTCCAGGAGAATCCCGGTGATTTCATTCCAGAGTTTTGGAACTTCGTAAGATCCTGCAGCCTTCAGAAGCTCCCCGGCGAGTTCCAAATTCTCCTTAGCTTCATCCAATCTTCCATGGTAAAGGTAACCCAAAAAAGCTTTAACTCCCTGAGTGGAAACGTCAAAGTTAAAGCTTCCAGAGCCATGTTTGGTTTCATCCCGTAGTTTGTTTGAACTTCCTGGAAACAATTAAGATTTTCCGGTTATAAAACAAATTATAAGCAGCTACCAGTTGAGGAGATTGTGACATCGAAATGCAAATCGGGGAGTCTATTACCAAACAAAACCACTTTGTGGCAGCGAGTGACGAACCCTTCATTGGAAACCACTTCTAAGTCCGAAAAATGTCCAGTTTCCAAAAGCCTCTTGGAAACCTCCACATGGTCCACCTTTGGCACCAAAATCGTGTAGCTAACTCGGATATCTTTGTCCTTTGTTGTAAGTAAATTGCAGGTATCCTCTTTAGTTAACTTCTCATCGACTTTGTACTTATTGGTATCCTCCAATCGCTCTAAGCTGCCATGTCCACGCCAGAAACCTGTCATCAACGAATAAAAAAACAATTACAACACAAGCTAAATAATTCCGCACAATTGGATGTAATTGATTTCACTTTCCTTTAGTGAACTTGATTGAAGTAGAATTTCCTGCTTCAATTGTAATAAATCCGTTTTTGTGTCTAGGCGTAAAAATGTCCGAAAGCTTTTTACACTGCCGGAAACCCTTATCATTATCATCCACCAAACAAATATTAACCGCTTCACTGCTTTCGTCCGTTCTGTTCTTCAGGCGGAACTGGATCCGGGAATTCCTGGTGAACAACATGTGTAACTTACAATGTGCATAATTATTTAGTAGTAATTAATTTAATTAAAAGGATTAATTACCAAGAAATTCCAGTGAGGATCTTAGCGATGGTTGTCCATCCCGAAGAAGATTCCCCTTCGTCAAAGTGAAGCCGTGGAGAGCCGGGAACTTCCGCTTGAACCTGTATACATCTTCGTCTTTGCCAGACCAACACTCTGACTGGCCAGGGATAATTGGAGTTTTTTCGGCCACAGCCACAATTATCTTCATTCTCACTTAGTTCGCTAACTGGTCAATTTAAAAATGAATGTGGGAGATAAACTGGCCCAACCTCCAACCAAGAACAAAACCTCTTTGGAGCTTTCCTGCACTCAACACCAACATTGACTGAGTTGACCAACTGAACTATTTGTGGGAGCAAAATTACTATCACGGGAAGTGCAAGAGCGGAGCATCGAAGCGATTCACTTTCATACGAGACCAGGAAAAGTAGAATGACGTCAGAGTCAGAATACATTTACACTGAGTGAGTTATCAAAAATAATTAAGGTTCATGTTCATGGAAACGTTTATCATTTTCTGGGAATCATTTGATTTAGTTGAAGTTTACAAAAAATATTCTTACAATTTGCCAACTCCATTTATTAAGTAAGTTAACGTATATTGCTAAATTACTTCGTACCTACTCATGCAGTCATGACTCATGACACAAAATAATGGAAATTCAAATCAGAGCATTTTACAGTAATTAGCTATGTGGTGAGTCGGGCGCGCGTTTCCTTCGAGGTTCCCCCGCAGGGACCAATCTAAACGAAGCGGTGAAGAAATCTTTATCTTTAAAGTATTCAGAGAAGTCTTCAAAGTCTCCAGAAATTTGACCCGAGTTCCTGGGAAGTTGTAAAAATAAAAGTCGTTGTGATATTCAAATATTGATGACATTGGTAGATCCAGTGCTCACATACTCGTGCATTTTGGCAACAAATTTACGAGCAAGATCGTTGTTGTTAGACTCCAGTTTACTTGACTTGACATTGACAACCAGTTTAAAAACACGAAATGCAATCTGCAGCTCCAAATCTTTCTCCATGAGATCCTCAACAATTTCCTCCCGGAGCTTTGGATCGACATAACATGCGGCAGCCTTTAGAAGGCCCAGGGCAAGTTCCAAGTTCTCTTTAGCTTCATCCAACCCTCCATGGTAAATGTAATCAAGAAACGCCCCAACTCCTTGCGTGGAAAGGTCCAAGTTGAGTCTTCCAGAGCAGTTTTTGACTTCCCTCCGAAGTTTGTTTGAACGGTCTGGAAATGCAAGACATTTTCAGGGTAAAAATTACATGAAATTTTTAGTCTAATCAGTAAATCTAGTAAAACATTACCAATTAGAACTACTTTGCGACACCACTTCTTCGGTGGAATGGAAACCACTTTACACTTGCTTATACCCACTCAAAAAACTAACTGCATCCTTGTCTCGTGAATCGAAACGAACATATTTAAAGGTGGAAGATTTCTGACGTGAACATTATGGCAACCAACCAAGGAGTCAGTGGTCAATTCCTTTTGATTTTACACATGTAAGTAATGATCTCAGGGCGTCATTGTTACACAAGCAACACGTCAGCTAAGAGCAACATAAATATCCGCCGGATGCTTCTGAGTCTTTTGGTTTTGTGGTTGAGTTTCCACTTCGGAAGTGGCAATATTCGATTTCCAGAAAGATACTCAAACTTTTTTCAGGAATGTAACGTTCACGTTGTACAACACCAAATTGCCGTTGATTCCAGAGGTTTGCACGATGTGTTTCTAGACAATCAACCAGTAACGTTGTCTGTGTGGAAGTATAGAAATTTAGACATTGGAACCTTTGGTTGCTTTCGTGATGGATATATGACAAAATACTACGATCTGTACTTTTCAAATGCATCGTCGTCAAGACTACTCATGAGGAATATTCGAAGCGGTCCTGTTGTAATACTTTACATTGATCCTTACAACTGTCATGTTTGGAGTATTGCAAACCCATCTCGCACACGGGCAAACTTAGGATTGAGGGAATTGCAGCCGCCAACGTTAAACTGGTACTTTGTGCATTTTTTAACGGGTGCCCCACGTACTCACAGGCAACTCAAGCTTGATATTTTCCTCTATATAAAAGCAATATGGCCAATACCTGTCTATGAAAACCAGCTAGAATCATATCCCACAGTCCTTAAATTCGAATTTACCACCAACAAATCGAATTTTCACAACAGACGTCATCGTTACACACGTTTACTACATTTTGCTTAGACAATTTCAGTCTCTCATGATGCTAAAGCTTACAGAGCTTGGTAGTGGTCAAGAAAGAGGTGCAATAAGGTTAGTGAAAGCAGACCGCTTTTTGAACAGAAAAATATTTCAGAGTCGTTTTACAATTACTTTAGGGATACATACGCCTAATATCTTAACTGCCAAAACACGCAATATCGTAAATATGTTCTTCCCCAATTCTTCAGTACCAGCTACATTATTAATTGGCCATCGTAGCGATTTCTTTGTCAGCGTAAGTTTTCATTATGTTTATCATGGTCACTTTGAGTTAGTATCGATTCCGCCAAAATACGGATTGTATTATCTTGCTTGCGGAATTCAGTTGAGACTCTCGACATATGCCTTTTCCCTTTATTATTCAGCGTTTGAGAGAAACATTTGGTTGTTTCTAATGACTTTTGTAGCTGCTAGTGGTTTAATAATTGACTGTTTTTATCAGGCACTGGATCACGTATTGGTAGATTTGAACGGCTTACATTTGTCGTTAGTATTTTTCTCGATAGGAATACAGAAATAGTTAGTAAATGTAAGCTTATTGGAATCCCTTGGGTATTTACATCATTAGTCCTGATAAATGCATACCAGGGACGCAATATTGATGACATGACAACTCCTCGGAAGCTGATTCCTTCTGCGACTGACATTGGTCTAATGAGTCATGGCTACGCTCCGATAGAAAAAAACTATTTTTAGGAAGACATCATGTCTTACGTGAAATCTTGTGCACACTTCGCATATGTTGACGATTTAAAATCCGTAGTGGATGCATATCAGGATTTGGGAAAGAGTCTCACTTATGAAAAAATGCATGTAACAATCGTTTCTCCTTACAAACCTTCTGACGCTAGTCTTATTAGACCACGCTGGTTGTTTATTGAATTGATATTGAATTGAATTACTTTATTTCGAACTTCATATCATATACTTATAAAAATACAGAATGAGGTACATATGGTTGGGAGACTAGTTATTTCTTTAAAAAAATTAAGTTTTTACAAAAATTTTGAAAAAAATGAAAATTTAAATTGCATAAAATGTGTCTGTAGATGTTCCCGCAGTTAGCAGCAGTTTTCTCCATTCGTTGGACAGAGATGATGATGCGAAAGCACCTGAATGGAAGATTGATGACAGTATAATATTGTCACTTTCACAGAGTCGTTTACACAATGACATTGCCGCTTTTCTCCGGCATTCACCGAAAGTTTGTAGTCCTAATTGCACCATACTTTCGGATACGCTGCATCTCCGACTTTTGTTGAAGATCATTCTAAATGCATCATTAAACGCCACTTTGACTCGGTTTACCGCTGATTGTGTAAGAGGACACCAGATACTCATGCAGTAGACACTGTAGAAGAAAGTACTAAACAGATATTTTTTCACACTAGTATGACAGTGCTTGAAACGCATCGCTATCATGTTTGCTCGGACATAAAGTTCCCGTCGCCTCCGTTCTAGCTCGGCGTTGTCACGTTCCCAACAACTGACGTTATATCCTAAATATTTCACGCTATCACACCACTTGATAGCTTGACCACAAAACATTATTCGAGGAGTAACAGTCCATTTATTTGCATCACAGAAAGCCTGGCAGATGGTTTTTCCAGGATTAAATATGATGCCGTGCTCATTCGCATAATTCTCGCAAATACCAAGTAGCACTTTGAGAGAATAGACAGAAGACGCTAGCAGGCAATAATCATCGGCATAAGCAATGTGATTGATTATGACGCTTCCAATTCTGCAGCCCAGTCCACTGTTTGTCAGATTGCTACTTAACTGGTCGGTGAAGGTAGTGAAAGCAAACGGAGAAAGCAGTCCACCTTGTCTATTCCCATTTAGAACTGCAAAAGGAACAGATATCTTTTCTCCCCATTTCACGGCAAACAACTGATTACGAAACCAGTAGCACAGAACACGAACTACATAATAGTCAAAGTCCCTTTCGATGAGTTTCTTCAACATTGTCCAGTGATGAACCAGGTCGAAAGCTTTAGTAGCATCCAAGTAAGCGACATACACAGGTGTATCGTTACGGAGATAGTGATGTGCAATTTGTCTCATGGAATTATGAAAATTATGAAACATTATGAAATTAAGACAAATACCAATGTCGGCATGAAGCTTACTCTCTCGGAAATATGATATACAACAATCTGGACTACTGGGGGACTGGTTGGAAGAAACCGAGGAGCAAGTGCTTAAACGTTATCAACGTTTAGAAAGATTTAGTTGGAACCAAAAAGGAGTACGACCAATTGGAATTACTGGAAACATCCTTGTTGTCTTCATTCTGCACGTATATTTATTAGCAGCTGTTGCAGGTATATTTCTTGCAGAGTGTATGCCAAAGCTTTCCAATTATATTTATATTTATGTATCGGTTATATTTAGGGTTATTGTATCGGTTAGTAGCACTTTGTAAGCTTCCTAAGCGGAAAAGTAATCTTGTCGAAATGGTTCAGCTAGATGATTGATTTGGTAGTATATGAATTTCTTGCTATATGAACACATAATATCCGCACCCTAGCAGTATTATTCCCATTAATGCTTAGCGGAAGGTTTATTTAGTATGTAATTTGCATTTCGAAGTAATGTTTTCATGTAATTTTTCATCCAGCTGGTCAGAGAATATTTGTACAAAATTGTGGTGTAAGTAATTTTTATAATATAAAATTGTTGATGCCAAGAGTAAGAATGTTACCTGAAAGTGTTCTGATAGTAATTTCCCTGCACTAATAAATGTTGTACAACACGCAACGCATTACACAGGAAAAGGAATATCGACGAAATTTTGGCACGCGTCTATGTTGATTTCTGTTTGTTTAACTTCATATATTGTTTTACATACATAAGTATATGGATTACCTATTTATGGAAGTTGCACTTTTCTGGTTCACGGTGCGAGTAATACAAAGGAGTATTGAAATGGGTTATTTGAGTACAATAAAGTTGTGGTTAATATGAGATTAAGATTTTCATAATGATAGTTTAGTTTATTTCCAAATAAAATTGTGGAGTTAACAGGTAGTCAGATAGAAACAATATTAGTAATAGTATGACACGGTACGTACGATAGTCTTAGATATTACATTTGAAATGATACTTTAAATGTTAATATCCCCCAAAAACTAACGAAATGCATGGCTATTTATTGAAATCGTTTCACTCAATGTGTAAAACAGATACATATGCTCATGTTCAATATGTTATCTATTCAAGCATTATGTCGATTAGCCTAAGAGCAAGGTCGGCAGATGATTCAAGTTTCTTGGACACCACCAAAATCTCAAACACTGCTAAAGCTGATTTTGTGTCTAATTGTTTCTCAATAAGAAGTTCAGAGATGTCTTTCCAGAGATTGGGAACGTCGTAGGTGGCCGCCGACTTAAATAACTCCAACATCAGTTCAAGGTCATTGTTAGCTGCGGTTAAGTCTTTGTAGTACAGATAACTCAACAAAGCTGCAACTCCACGTGTAGAAAGCCTCAAGTTGTGGTTTGTACATCTTCTATCAATTTCTTGTTGAAGTTTGTTGGAACCTTCGATGCAAAATGAAAGTAAAAATCAAAATAGACCTTACTCATTTTAGATTTTTGCTTAAATATTTAACTCGATTGTGTTTAGTAGTTTGTAGTTTTACCTGCCAGGAACGCACTGTTGACAAGTGTAACCACGCCTTCCTGCGAAGTTACTTCACAATCAGAAAAGTACCCGGTTTCCAAAAGTTTCCTGTGAAACTCGTGTGGTTCCTGTGCAGGTAATTCAACCATGCACGTTATTTTGACGTTTTCGTCATTGGCCATGAGCAAGTCACAAACCTCCTGTTTCGTTAACTGTACGTCGTTTTTGAAGCTCAATTTGGAACGGCCTGCGTGGAATGCGTTCCGTTCTGGACCACGCCAAAAGCCTTGATGCACAAACAAATTCACCAATCATATATAGAAGAACTAAACTTTTGCTGTATAAATATAAAAAAACTCAGTAAAGTTGCTTACATTGATCAAATGTTATTTCAGTGGATTTGCCAGTTCCAATTTTAAAGAACCTAGGAACTTTTTCAATTTTTAGGTTGAACAGCTCCACTAATTTGGTGAGGTTTATAAAACCATGGCTATACTTCTCCGCATAAATGTTTGCGGTCAGAGAGTTGTGGTCATGTGAAGTTCTCAGACGGACGGATAAAGGCAAGTTCCTGTTCAAAACAGTTCCAATTTAGTTTGGAAGTGTTTTAACAATTTAAATTTCTAAATAAGTACCTACCATGAAACTTCGGAAAGTATCTTTGACACACAGGCCCACTCAGATTGCAGGCCACCTTCACCCATCTCGATCCTTGGAGAACAAGGCACAACCCATCTTATGACGTATTTATAAACGTCATGACTGTTTCCATTCCAAAATTTAGATTCCTCCACGATAATTGGAGCGTCTTGGGCAATAAACAGAATCATTTTTCACCTTTTTTCATTGACATAAATGTCTTGTGTTCACGAACAATTGTATATCACAGTACAACCAAATTTATTGAAGATTTATTTATTGTTACATGTCAATATCAACATGGGGTATTGGGAGAAGTCGATATATTGTAATAGATGCAAGTTGTGGGCTGATTCACTGCTGACTGAGGAATGAAGTCAATGTTGGCAGAAGATAAGAGAATAGTGAGCTTGGCTGAGTCACTTGTAAGTCTACGTGACAAATACGGTCTAACAGGACAGTGGCTAACAAATCATTTTTAGATTCATCGAGATGAGTTTGAGTAGCGAATTTGATCATACATATCTGGAAAATTGTTAAGGATTGAGGACTATATATAACTCTGACGCAATGCGCAACTGGTAACAGTACTTTTTAGCTGGAGGAATTACTGTATGCATAGGACTAATGATTTACTCTGAAAGATTTTCGTACGAACGAAACGTGTACATGGAATGGAATGTACTGTACTTACATACAACGTAGGTTGAATTTACACACTACGGGGCCCGTTGAGATTTTTGCATATGGGGCTGGGTGAGACAACTCGTTAGTTAATTTCAGCTGACCTGCAGTTCCTTAGTTTAACTAAATCGATTAATTATGCTGACATACTAAACCATTCTTAAACCAGAGATGTGGGTTTTACAATTGAGCACTTGAAAAATTATGGTGTTCATTTATGGAGTTATCGTATTTATGTAATGACCGGATAAACGATAATTTTGAATCGAATGGAGATCGAGTCATTTGCGCAAATACTTTTAGAGACACATGAGAAACAGGAATGACAGCGGTGCGGTGAAGAGTAGAATGACTTTTATATTTTTAGATTGGGGTCGGTTAAAGCAATTTTGAGAATTTCAGATTTTCGTATTCGCGGTCAGTTGAAACAATTTTGTGAATTTCAGATTGTCGGATTTGGGGTCAGTTGAAACAATTTTGCAAATTCGAGATTGTAGAATTTGGGGTCAGCTGAAACACTTTGGTGAATTTCGGGTTGTGGGATTAGGGGTCAGTTGAAACAATTTTTAGAAGCTCATATTGTCTGAGTCTACTTAATGGAATCAGTTGAATATGCGAAGATAGTTGATAAGAACGTCAAAGAAGAAATGTATAGCTGCCAGTAAGTTAGTTTTTCGTGTCTTTCTGAAGCGTAATTAGAGTCATATTGTACAGGAAACGGTGAGCATAAAACCCATGATGGGGACTTTAAGAGATTATTCAGTGGTGCATACGGCTTCTAAAATATTCGTATATTTTGTCGAATTGCGAGTATTCTCAACTGGCCCCGCATAGGCGAAGTTTACCATCACTACATATATATCTTCGGATTTTTTCACAATACAGCATTGTCCCCTAGAGCCCCTTCTACACGGGTCATGAGTAGAAATGCTTCTCATTTGCATTATCTCACATTGTAACTTTGACACCATGAGAACAAGGTTACAAATCACTCACCATCATGAATCACTAATATCTGATCGAAATAAATTTTTTATGCAGCTTTGTAATCTTATCTTTAATAGGTCCATTAACAGACTATGGAGTGATTCGTATCCTTCCTCTGACTTAGAGATGGGAGCTTGGGTAAGATTTTACACGCGGTCTTAAGCCACCCGCGACCAGCCGTACCCACGGGTGGATGAGTGAATATTGTACAAGACCCCATGGGTATTGGTGGGCCATGGGAAAAAATTATTACGGGTGTTTCCGGTTACCCGTATATATTTTATGTACGGTGTTTTGGAATCCGTTGTGCCTTCTGCATAGCAAAACCTGCCAAACCCGTCATTTATATCATTAACATTGATTTTTACTACAAAATAATTAGTTGCACACAACTATTGTGTCTTAAGAACTAAAATTTTGTTTTTAAAGCTCTTAAACAGTGTCTGCTTACATATAATCCGAAGAAAAGAAATATCATGGGTACCCACGCCCCCAGCTGCTATAGAATCGACTCGCAGGTATGGGCGGTTTGCTCATTTAGAAGCTATGAGCAAGGTTACGGTTTTCGCATCGCATGAACATGCCTGCAATTCCTAACTCTACTTTGAAGAAGAGAAGAATGTGGTTTGAGATTGACCTTGAACAATTTTAATAGAAAAGCCCGTAAGTATTATGTTTACGGACTTGTGCTCTTGAACGTTTTCACAACTAGAAGCGTAATTGATAGCCTTGGATTAGCAAGGGCATTGACAATTTGCTCACTATGATTACTTCCAATTTTGGGTGAACACGTACATAATATATGAAAGTTGCACATACCTGAATTGTCGTTAAAATTTTTAAAAACATTGTACTGGTTCGGTTGTCGTCTACTGGTTGGTCCTTAACTGAAAGATTCACCATAAGAATGTTAGAGATGAGATTTTTATGTTCGGAGGATACAAACTGTTAAAAGGTACTTATGTATTGAATACAGCTTGGAATATTATTAGTCTGATAAGAGTTTTCAACTATTTTCACACTAGAAAAAGAATTGCGAGACTAAAACATGGCTTATTTACGAACGATTTTTTAGTATGTTATTGAATTACATGAAATAGAAACATAACAAGCAGCATTGAAAACAAGGTTTGAGTTAAATACTAGTGTACATTTAACTGCATTTAAATACATTCGAGACTTGAAACTCTTGCTGCAAGGATACAATTTGTGTGATCATTTTACTTTTCCATGGAAAATTAACATAATTGGAGATACATAATAGAATAGTATGTATTTGGTTTTGCACAGCAACCAAATTGGAAATAAAATGTAGTCGCTGAGCAATTTGATATATTTATCGAAGTTATAATTAGTTAAATTTCGTCAGGCCTTCACATATCCCCTGCAACTACTATGAGAGGATATATCAGTTATGTAAATGTGTCAGTCCATAACGACATTCAGAAGTTTCCAGTCATCGCTAGCTGAAAGGGATTGGGCAAAAATGGCAACATCTTTAACATGGCGGGCGCTAGCATTATCAAACTGGTACTTTGGTAAGGTTCTCCCGTATCCGTATTTCGCAATAATAGATGTAACTGGGAAACAGTCAAGTGTAAGGTCTCAAGGGTTTCGTCTGTTTCCATTCTATTTATCGTTTGTGTCGTCCTCAGTTCCAGTAATATTTTCCATTGTAGCAGGAACCAATATGATGCAACAAATTTCAATTTCTCCCCATGTCTTTGTTTTAACTGCTGCACTAGGTGCAATTGGATTTTTCGGAAACGGGCTGAAATTTATTGGCCTTCGACACGGTCATGAGCTCTTTTCGTTACATTTCAGTGGTTTGGTTGAATTTGAGGAGTCAGTTTGTCCCAGTATCCGATGCTACACTACGCACCAGCGCTCGATTTTTACTGGTATGTTATTTATATTCTTGATTTTTCTAAATAACAAATGATTTCCAATTCAGGACAAACCAACAAACAAAAAGAAGACGAGGAAATGGTTACTTCTGATTACATCACAATTTGTGTCTCCTTACCAACAGAAATAACTCAGCAACTCAAGGGAACGGGAAGTAGAGATACTGTTGGACTTCTAGCCGTTCTTCTAAACATTTCATTGATTTTAACTTCACTCATATTCTCGTCAAGTGTTTTCTTAAACCTGGATCCACTCTATGTTGTCTTCTGTAACAGGTATGGATATGACTTCCCAGGCTGGTTTATTCTATGTCGTGTGTTCATTCATTCATGGTTTGTCTTGGAGGAGTCAAGGACGTTTTCTATTGTGCTGACTCACGCATTAGTATTGTTTAATGCAGCAGGTTCCATACTCCAACAAATCAAACTGAAAAAATCCCTGAAGGTCTCCATTGAGTACTACCGGCAATTTCAGATTTTAATAGAGACTGGTACAGAAGGAATACGAGAAGTCGCCGGCCTCTTAATGGCAGGTGGATTCTTCATTACACTCTTATGCAACTACGTCGTGATATCTTGTTTTGACCAATTTCCACTAGGAATTTACTTCAGTTTCGCTATATGCGGGCTTGTGTGTTATGTGGCAATACTTAAAACGCTTCCTCTTGTTGTCTTTTGTTATGAAATCAGTAGCGAACTGTGCTGCAATATTTGGCTAAGCCGTTTAGTCACATATAAGACGGCAATTAGCAAAACGTCTTTTGAGGAAATACGCAGAGTAATATTAGCACAGAAGCTCGTAACCTACTATTATGGCTATGCCAAATTTGATAAGGAAACTAAAACAAACTTTTACTGGAACGTAGTTGACTTTACAATTACTCTTGTGCTTGTTTAAGACTAAGCCTGATATCATCGTTGTAGCAGAAAATTGAGCGAAACAAAGCAGGTTTTTGCAGAAGGAACGGTGCTTAAAATTTAATGTTTTGTCGTATTGAAAGCCCTTAATATAGACCTTTAGCCCTAAAAACCATTTCCAGAAACAGGCTACATTTCATTCAGAGTTTTCCTAATTTTTTTGCAAGGACATATCGTAATTATCTCGCTTTGTATTATTAATTATTAGACATGTCGTATTAGTCACTCTCTTTCAATAACGTACGCTCGTTTTCACGAGCTCTTACTGTTTTCCTTTAATAAACCAGTTGCAAACCAGCTGAGCAAGCCAAACCACACGAAATCAACAACATCCCGTCTTTATTCGTTTACATTCATTATGCAATACCTATCTAAAATCCTTATTCATTGAGTCTCACCTAGCCCCATTCAAATTTTACATTTATTTTCGTATTTGATAAAGTTCACGTCGGTCTCGTTAATGAAAAATTGAGTTTTTTAATTTTATGCATATGATTTTATAATCACGTAGGCTTACTAAATATGTAGTTCATTAAATAACTTTCAATTGATTCAATGTGAAGCGGTGTTATGACAGGCTTGCTTGGCTGGCTCCTTGAGGACACCACGATTTTGAGTATATTCTTTTATTGCTTGCAATTAAGTATTATAGCAACTTTTATCATATCTGTCTCTGCATTTATTTTGTCCACAGTCGTATTACAATCTCACATGATAATTAAAATTAATTATGTATGTACATACAAGGGGAGCAAACCACCAACATATCTAGAATAATCAAGTCAAGAAAAATCATGTCAAGATCATGTCAAGAAAGAAAAGATCATCTTATAAAAATTTATCTAGTGACAAATTACATTCAGGCTTTAAATACATATTCGTAACTGATTGGGTTCATATTTTTAGTAGCCTATTCAAACTTAATTGACATTAGCTTTGAATTG
>JAAXOA010002112.1:0-13972 GCA_036561885.1 Salina celebensis | reverse complement strand
AGAGAGAGCGAAAAAAACGAAAGAAAAACGATGTGCATGGAATAAGTTTGTGACATAATCGTCATCTCGCAAGTTTTGAGTACGCAAGCCGTTAGGTCATTTCCAGTTTAGGTTTTTTTTCGAAGAAGTGGCTTGGACGAATTAGATAGCGGTATTCCTCCTCGGGGAGTGTATATGATATTTCAGCCATTCATTTTTTCCCGAGATAACAAGACAAAAGAATAACAGAGCCGGAGTAAACGAGAGGGAGATATGGTTGTTCGCTTTAACATAATAGTGTTATTATCATGAAACGAGCTTTCAATGGTATCTTTATAAAGGGAACGTGCAAGTTTGTATGAATATTAGTTGGAAATGTTGCTGCAACCTGCTGTTGATGATTTTTTTTTTCGTCTTGATGGGAAAAGTTTAGGAGTAGCCGGAACAGCAATAGCTTGGCTTTATGAGGTGAAACAAAAGTGTTGTGTGCTACATTTTGTAAATTCATTGGTAGCTGCATTCATCGCTCAATTATGAAACTAGATGGTGTAGGGAAATAAAAGAGAGAAAAAAAACGATACTGAGAGACCAACCGCTGGTGTAGACTTTGTAGAATGATGTGTTGCTTTTAGTTCTTCCCTTCCGCTTTTTGGCTTGCACCTATGGTTAATAATGTGTGGAATAAACAAAGTAAATGACACTAGAGAAGCATATAAATCAGAGATGAAAGGAGTTGCTGAGACGGCTCACCAAATGACTTGGATGAAACATAAATTTAGCACTCTTGTCAGACCAAGAGTTGGGCCATTACTGACGCGCCTTCCAAACAACTATTTTATATGACCTCTGGAGTATTCTCCAGGAACACAACATGGAACACAAGCACTGAAACGAGAGTGGAAAGTTTTTTGTTTTCCAGTTGGAACAAATGGACATTGCAACTCTGCACTTTCAATATTACTGTATGAAAGAAACGTAAAATGAACATTGGAAAGTTGATACAACAACGTGCAAGAATTGGTGATTTTTTTTGTATTTATATGAAAGACAACAGTCAAATTTTGGAACTCTTTTTAATTTTGTATTTTTCTCGTTTATTATGACGGATTTTCAAATACAGCGATGTGCTAGAATTGTATTTGCGCTTGACGTCTTTCAAGTTGCTTTTTACCGTTGTTTCGTCATCATGGAAACTTTTCTCAACATCCTTGGTTACAGCTAAATCCTATAGGTTACTTCCTTGTATGCTATCTTTGTTTGGTATATGTGAATCAAACGAGTGGAAACATTACTTCCCTTCCCTGCTGGTATGCGTCCCTGATGCCGTCCTTTTGCTTCCACTGTGGACGTTTTTTTTTCCTCATGCGTATACTTGGAAAATCTTGTCTTCTATTTGCACAAAAGGAGGAAAACTAATGGCAATGTCGTTGGTGGCACATTTGCTGCCGTTACGGATACTACCTTGCTTTTATGCACATTATCGTTCATTGTTCGCTATAGTAGGCTATTTTATCAAATTTGTGGGATAACATGAAACCAGTAGCTTCCAAACACGGGAATGAAAACGTGGAGATGGGAACACACGAAACACACACGCAGTTATAGTCATGGAGGACAGGCATTTTGGGATATAATTAAGCATTGCTCTTTCCCTCACTTGTTTCATCATCATGAATTGTTGTCGGTCGGCGGTTTTACGGGAATGGCCAATGTGAAAACCTACTCTTTTCTAGTTTACTTGGAATTGCTTTTTCGCTCGCCACTTGGCTTTCTCTTTACATTGCAAATGTGTGTATCACTATATTATTCAAGCTGATGATGTATGATAGAGGCTTGGATGTGGATGCCATATGCACACGGAGGACTACTATTTTACATACATCCAAGGGAGTTAGTTGTGAAAGAGGTTGTGGCAAGATAGTTTTGAAAATTGCTAGCGGTCTGAGTGAAATATATTCTGAATTGAGAACGGGACAAGGGAAAAAGGGCGAAATGAGTCTGACTTCACGAAATGATAATGGCGGCGGGGTAAATTATGTTTTTAATACTCTTCCTCTTTCTTTTGTATTATCTCCATTGTACTCCTACAACCATCTTTAGACAAAACTCTACAAACGAACTTGCGAAGCACAAGTTATAGAGTTTAATATTGCTCCAATATTTATTCCAATGTATACCGATGCTGATAGCTTTGGGGTTTTACTTCTCTTTGTCTATGGGTTTTTACTGTGGTTTCGGTTGTATTATCTGAAAGGAAAAATACGCTCATATTGTGTACCTGCTGCAATTTCAATCAACCATAGATATCTAACTATCATCTAAACTTCCTCTTTTTTTTCAAATATGCAAACATAAAATTAAACCATTAAAATGAAATTAAAGTAAATCCTGATTTAAGGGAAACAAACTGAAATATTGCAAGTTTCTCTTTTATATCTAGTTATCCGCATTTTGTATTTTATAAAAAAAACGACTTACATTTTTGAGCCAGCAGGACATGAAGTGATTGTTAGTGTTGTCTTGGTATTGGGATGAGTGTTGTCTGAAAGTGTAAATAATAAAATCTCCAAGTAAGCTTGAGCATTGCACACCATCCAAAACGGGGAAAAAGGCGACCAAAAAAATCAGTTGAGAATGCCTCACGAGTTTCTCCATACTTCATTACATTCCATAAAATATAACAGCAATATGGGAAGTAAAGAAGCATGGAGTTCGACTGTGTGGCTATGTTGATTTTTATGTCATTTCCCTTTTTCTTCTTCTCTGTGTGTTAATTTCCCTCTAGCTTGTCCATCTTATTCCGGCTTGGGCTGCTTCTCTTGTCAACTATTTTCTTGTGTACAAAAGGTTTATAGCAGTAGACGAGATGAATTTGTCCAGTCTCTTCTTTCTTTCATTGTTATTGTCGGACTTAATATTATTTTTTTATTTTTGTCCGTTGAAGTCTTTATCGTTTATGGTGTAAAGCTTTTTTCTCCAAATAGGAAACTAACAACGACATTTTTTGATGCTACACACATTCACTGATTTTCAAGACTTATATAAGAATACACATCTTGGCAAAGAATTGAAATCAAGAAAAGATGTACATGCCCATTTTTCCAGTCGTCACGAAACGGGACAAATTTTTTTTATAACGCTTTCTCTTCTCATCCCTTCACTTGGATTTCCGTGTTGTTCGACATAAGATTGAGTTGGAAACAAGTTTCACTTTCTATTCTTCCATGAAGAATAAAAGGGCGATTTGAGAGAAACCACTTAATACAAAAAAAAAAATGTTTGTTTCTTCTTAAAAGTTTTGTTGTCTTTCTATACATTTGGACTATTGTTCATCCACCCATTTAGAATGATGTTGACGATGTCGCTTGTCTGTGTAACTATCTCGGAGAAAATTTCCAAGTGAGTAAGCGTCATTGTTCCCATGCATTTGGTTTGAATTTTCCTACAACTTTCTAACATCCAGAAGTAATAGTTCCTCCATTTTGGAAGAGAGAAAATCCTCCCGGAACTAAAACCCATGTATTGATGGTAAAACATGTTGGGTTTTCGTAAATCTGGCGTTGATCTCTCTTCCTCATCTACAAACTTGGTTCAGTTTTTCCTCTCTTCTCTTTTAATGCGTCCCTGTAGACTTCTAGATAGTAGTAGTTTTGATTATGCCTTCTCAATCTTTCCCGTTCAACTCTTACTTGATACACTACCGGTGTCTCTGGCCAAAGATTTTCTTGCTGAACTTGTAACTCCTTCGCTGGCTCGTTAACGCAGAACAAGACTCAAGGATTGGAGAAGCTATCGACTGCCATTTAGCTTGACAAACTTTTCCAAAAAAACTTATCTTTTATATAAATGGCTATTGGCTTAGATTCTTATCCAACTGATCTTAGTTAATAATGCACCAAAAATGAAGCGAAATCAGTGGAGAGCACTAGTCGTCCAAAAGTAGTTACTTGAATTTGGTTTTTGTGTTGGAATTTTCCACTGAAACAAGAGCACCACAAAATTGTACTTCAGGAATCGCACACTGATAGTAGCAATAATGGTGGAAATCAATATTTCTTCCTTTTTTCTCTCTTCACCGTACTCAAGTCGCGAGTCTTTTAAATAAAACTGGAAAGCAAAAACGTTTCTTACAAATCTCCTGGTAAAACCTATTTTGTTAATGAACGTGTATCCTGTGGATTTTGCAGGAGGCAGAAAGAATCAAGACATTATACAGTTTGTTAAGAAGATACACAGAAAATGGGTTCAGAGAAAGAGAACAATGCTACTATTGATTAAAGTCAACTACAGGAGTGCATGCACGAAGAGACATAAACAAGCGTATAAAGAAACACGGTTCAATTGCCCTGTTGATTTCTCAAGATTCAAATTACTTGGATGAAGTACCCAGAATATGTTTTGAAGTAAAAATTATGAAGTATCTGATACAAAAAATACTTAGGACGACAACTCTGCGTTTAAAGGAAAATGAAAACTGCCAATAAGTTTGATGCATTTTAGATAGGTTTGAAATCAAAAAGAGGATAAATGGACCCGCATGATGTGGCTTCTTTCCAATTTTATCACAACCTTTGAATTTGAATAGATAACGTGTTTTGTTCAATGCCTCTTCTGCACATGCTCAAGATAAATTAGGAGTACAATGACTATTTGCGATAAAATCCTTAAGTTCAATTTCTACACTCACTGTTTCATGTTAATCTGGGCAACAATTCAATCTAAAATTATCTTAAAGTGTAGTTAAATGTCTGTTATCCTGTTGAAATCAATAAATGAGATTGTATATTAATCCGGCAAAGGAAGGCAGAATGCTCTAATCACTGGAAAAAAGGTAATGTGGAAAAACGAAAAGAAATACTGTGAAGTTTTAAAAAGGGAATATTTTTCTAAAGTTGGAAACAAGACACGACAAGGAGACGAAGAACAT
Source organism: Salina celebensis (assembly GCA_036561885.1). Lineage (NCBI taxonomy): Eukaryota > Metazoa > Arthropoda > Collembola > Entomobryomorpha > Paronellidae > Salina > Salina celebensis. The sequence goes on along the minus strand of JAAXOA010002112.1, from coordinate 9,066 downwards.
CACGTCCGGTCCAGCGAACTGATGCAAATGAGCTGCAGTTTTGTACCTTTTTCCAAAAGATGCCTTATCCTCAAGGATATTCTATTATAGGAAGGTTGACACTCACAATTCTTAATGTTCAGTTAGATTACTTACATTGGTGGGGTAAAGATTTCGTTGGAAAATGAAGTGAAAAAAAAGATGACGACGGTGGTGGTAGAGTTTTATGTAGAAAAAATCGTCGTTGACGAGTAGGAATGAAACGGTTTTGTGTTTGAAAATAATTGTACCTACTTCATATTATCTCCACATATGCATATGAATGCAAGTAGAAATTAACCCAGAGATAGATTGAAGGAAAAAAAAGTTCGGGATGTCTTCGTAGGAGCCAACGGACAAGGAGAAGAAGCTCTAAAGGATGTTTTAAGGTTGAAACCTAAGCATTACAACTCTCCGAAAATATTTTAAAAGATGGTCTACCAATCACGGCAGCTATATGATTGGCCCAGTGAGGTTCATGCCATTCCAAATTTGTGCAGACCCAAAATAGAAATCCTCATCGTGGATGGATGTAAAACGAACAGGAGAAAAAATTCATCGTGGATGGATGTACAGGAGACAAAATCCGGCTCCCGTATCTGCTCTTCGCACCAGTATTAATTGTATGTTAAAACCCGGGTAAAAAAATCTCACAGGTTGTATAACATGCATTGAGTCATAAACTTTAAAAACAAATAGAAAAGCAATAGCCTGAATAATGCTACTTAAATAAGTTCAAAAAGCACAAGAGGTGTGTGTTGCTTCTTAGCAAAATTGTGGGATAAGTGAATGGAAGCGGGAGTTGAAGGAACAAACGGATGTCGTAGTCTTCGAATGCCATCATTGAACACATATGGTTTCTTATACGATATCCACATCTGTGTGGATTTTGAAGAGATATATATATGTAATAAAAGCTTCAAGGCTGATAAATACCAAGCTGAGAAGATATAAATAGTTATAAAGTATGGTCATAAAGTTATAATACTTACATAGTAATGCTGTGCATAGTCTATCATTTGGACAATACCGGAGCCCTTTCAAATGACATGTCGCACGTCATACACAATTAAATGTCAAACAAGTTAGGGCCTGATGGGCACCTGCCTGAGGATTATCGTCATACCCCAAACATGTCCCATACAACTGGAATTTGCATGGGCTTTCAAACGATAGGTCGCATAATACGAAAATATACAATAGAAAAGTTGGCACCTGCCAGGGACCTTTAGGATTGACATCGTCAACCCAAACATGATGTCTCACATGCCATGTCACAATGCATGTGACAAAAGTACGGACAGACAAAGCCATCGATCTCATGACTTGCTGAACAAAGTTCAGCTTCGTAATAATGCATGAAACAGGTGTTATAATTCATGCTATATAATTTTGTTTTGGATTGGATATATTAACATATCATGATTGTTAAGAATTGTATGATTGACTTACACTTACATGTATGCGTATAATATGTGTGTGTACAGCTGTATTTGACGTATTTAATGGAATAACTTGAAAATTAACATTTGACGTATTACGCAAGCCCGATGTATCAATGGGTGATAGTAAATTCGCTTGTAATTGTATAAAGCCTGTTTGACAATAAAGTGCTTTTAATGATAAATGTGTTGTCCAACTTGTTGAATATCAAACATAATATATGGGAATATGGCACATTCGACATTCCCTGGCACATAACAGAACGGAAATACCAACACTTCATGCGCCTATTACATCTGTAGCTATGTTTCCCATGTGCATCATGTCCCATGCCTTGAATTCCTTAAATGCTATGCATAAATCCTTCATTTATGGAAAAAGTTCAGATGGCCTTCGTACTTTTAAATTCTATTTTTATTTAGTAGCTGCACCGTTAACAGTTTAACAACACATTGTACATAAAAACTACATTTTTTGGTAACTAAACCTAAAATCTATTGAGAACACATAAAAAATTCCAATCATATTTTTTTCATTAGTCCTTGCATTTATAACCATTAGAGTACTAACTACCAGGAAAAACATGTCCCATTACAAAAGAAAGTTAAATAGGTTAAAGATAGAAGTACAAATAAATTAGAGTCAGGTCCAGACTGAGGTGCTGGAGAGAGAATAAGTCTGTATTAGAGTGTAGAGTGTACACGTATTGGTTTTGTAAGTAAAAAATTACACTGGAATGTAACGCACAAAGCAGCCACGCAAAACAATTAAAAATGATTATACGCCTTGAGAGAAGAGAGAGTGATGTAGACGAACCAAAGCATGATTAAAAATCCTCCCGACATGTACTTTGGAATGGCAGGACCTCCCAATTCCGCCTTTCCAAAGACACCAAGGAATCGCCTGAGAATGATAAGTCCAAGTCCGGCAAATGCAACTGCAGAGTAAACCGCAACACTGAAGCCCAACGAGCCTGCTTCAACTGTAAAGACAGTTCCTTTAGCGGCATGGTAAATGGCGGCGATCATCCATGGAAGTCCTAAACCAAGGAATACATTCACGGAGTTGCTGCCAGTCACGTTTCCAACGGCATTGTCAGCGTATTTCTCAGAGCAGGCGGCAGTTTTGCTGGCAAACAAGTCGGGAAGAGAGGTTCCAAGGGCGACTAATGTGATTGCCGTCACATCGTCTTTCAGATGAATGAGACAACCAAAGATGGACGCCAAATCGCCAACAACTGCTGTAAGTAGTCCAATTGCTCCTAAGGAACAGAAGAAACAGAGCCAGCCTCCGAGCAGTCCAGGTGGAGGGATCAGAGAGAATAGCATTTTCCAACCGAAGGTCAGGAAATGCATGAAGTAGTCAAAGCTGGTGGCGTTCTCGGTGTCTCCTCCGTTTACGGTTAGGGCAGATTGGATCTGGGTTTTCCATGTTTCGTGGTGGACTTGCATTGATTTGATGTTGTACGAGGTCATCACCATCATTCGCTCGAGAACTGAGTTGAATTCTATTAAAATCGTTCAAGATACAAAGACATTAGTTTTAAAAGTCTCCGACATAACTCTGCTAAAAATTACTACACTACAAACAACTCCATTATAAACTAGTCTTCAACTCAAATTGGTACTTTTTATCAATCTAAATGTGAAGATATTGACAGTGTTTCAAACAACTCTGGTGCACTGCAGTACTTTTTGCAACTTATACGTTCAAATACCCCTAATACTGCAGTTACCTATTTCATTCTGGATCAGTGGCGAAGCCCACAACACCCTACGCTCTGATCAAACACACACAGACATTTCAATTTTAAACTTTCTTCATTTAACATTAAACGCACAGTCCCTAACGAATCGTAATGACGAATATCTATACTCAATTATGCAAAAGTGCTATCAAAGCCCAACTTACCGTCATCGTTACTTATCGTCACAGCCATTTTAGTAAGTCGTCCCAACTTGGCTCCTCCCTGAGGATTGGAAAGTTCAATTTCAAAGCACTCATCTCGTTCTGGTTTCAAGTCGTCAATAATTGGAATCTCAATTGTGCGTAAAGTCTGTAAAAAAAACACTTGTATTAGTACAAAACATGTTAACGGCTTCTGTACTTGAAAGTATGTCAAAAGCTCACCTCTCCATGTTTAAAAACTAAGGTTCCTTCCCCTCCAGCATAGTCCTTTGGTGCTTTGGCACTCCCATCGATTGTCTTCCATTCAACGGATATTTCTCCATCAGCACCATCAGTTCTCTCCACATCGATACAAGCCGTCTGACAACTTTCCTTAACGAGAAGACCTCGTCTGCGGAAGGACAATACACCGGGCTCTGAGAAAATACAAATTGTCCCATTAATTACGAAACTTTCACTTGTTCCAAACACACAAAGAGAAAAAGTTTCTAACCATCATCGTTCAAAATGATAATTTCCATGATTGGCAATCGACCCAGGACGACATCCCGTCGGTTGTATCCTTCATCGACTATAGAAAGCCGAAGAAAGAATTCTTCATCAGGTTCCCATTGATTGTCGTCCACAATGCTGACAGTCACGTCACGCTCCTTGGCGTAAGGGCCGAATGTAAGGATTTCATTGACAGGAACATAGTCTGATCCTGCCTTTGCTGTTCCATCGAAAGACTCAACGCGAACTCGCACCGAGTTATCCAACCGTCCGTGACGAACCACGTTGATATTGAATTTTCCAATGTTTTCAGGAACTGCGTAGCAAGCAGCGTGGAATTCAACGATTGCCTTTTGGCTAGACTCGTCTGTAACGACAGGAGGAACTTGACCAAGATCAGGAACGTCCGGGCATCCATTGATCGTGTCATACACCTACACAACAAAGATAATTAAAGTAACTGAGTGCAACTAAATTAACTAAATGCAAGTTTCATACCATGCGTAGCTTTTGTGACAGAATGGGGTGAATTCTCCTGCTTCCGGAAATGCCACGAATTGCCCCAATTCTGTACCAGAGACGGGAGTGGGGTTGGCTGTCAATCAGTCTGAAATATACAAGAAACGTAGTTAAATTAAAAATTACTAATTTAAAACACGTGCATGAATCATAAGCATCTCAAATCGTATTGCTCAAAAACTTACTTTGTCGCAGCAAGAACCGCTGCGTCGCTATCATTCAGATGAGGAAACTTCCGCAATTCCTTGTAGAAATCAATCAGAGCTTCTTTGTTCACTTCACCATCCTCCTTGAACAGTTTCTTCTCCTTGTCCAGCATAGTTTCACCTGTCAATTACCCATATAACAAAAAAGATTAACTTCTGACCTTACAACTCACTAATGTGCATTTGAAGTGCGGCCGAACATGTAAAAATTTGCTTTTTGTTTTGTTGCAACACAGCATTTTTGCAGAAGAAACATAGATTCACAAGACATAACGTGGAGACGATAGACAATTTGGAAGACTTATTAAAACGATAAGACGATAACAAATTAGACCGATAGTTTTTGAAGAAGACACAAAGTAACGCGCACACAACATAAAAACTGAAAATGATAGTTTAAAATATAGATAACTCGTCGGATAACAAAGCGTTCTGGAAGTGTTGGTCACAGTCACAGTTAGAGATAATAGCCACCTCTTGGAAAAGACGACGATCCTTGGCGACATCGCGCAAACTGAATTTTTTGCGTAATCCTTGCAAAAGGGCCTACGCTTTTAGGGCGCTTCACCTTATCGTGTACTGCGCACAATAACAGCAACTAGTATTGTTAAATTTGTTAAAGATGAAAATCGTGGATATTTTTATAGTAGATAACATAAAAGAGACTGTTATAAAATATTATTATGAATGTAAAAGTAACATTTATAAAAAGGTTTGAAGCTTACAGCACAGCAGCGTAGCTCGCACGCACTACTTTATTTAATAAATTTTGTCCAGGGTAGCGCAAAGTTTCAGGAGCAGAGGGATACGTACTATTTATAAAAATTGAAATATTACTTACACTCACCACCGGGACTACCGTTTCCCACACCAAGTTCAATTTGCTGATCGGCTATAGCGTGAGGTCGCTTTCCAAAAGAAAATCCGCGATCCGCCCACCAAGCGAGAAGAACGAGGATTGGAAAGTAGAGAAAGGTTAAAACGGCTTCCCAAATGTCGACAACATCGGGGCTGGAAAATTGGAGAATGACGAGGAGCCAGAGGTAGGCAAACAAGCTAAATACGGTGGTGATCAGAAAAACCTGCCAAGTTTAAAACAAAAAAAAAGTTAAATTTTAAGAATGAGCATTTAGTTAGGCTTAAGTTTAGTATTATGATTGTATACGTTGAAAAGTCTGATATTGTATACATACATTAAAGAGTCTGATGTTTCTTGTTTCTCCGTTGGGAATTGCCATGATGCAAACAGCGCAGATGACAAGTAAGTTGAAGGCTGCAGATCCAACAATAGTTCCAGGTCCGAGAGCTCCAGCATTGAAGTTGTTTCCAACGATTTCAATACAAGAGAGGAGAATCTCAGGGGCCGAAGAGCCTAAGGCCATTAATGTCAAGTTGGCAACAGTGTCATTCCAGATTCGGACCTCAACTACTTCCGGTTCAGTATCCTTTCCTCCAGTTGACAAATAAATCTGCAGAAATAAAATTCAATGTTGTTATAAAGTTATCAAGTAGCCCCTTCATAAGTTATTGGGTATTGCTTACCTTTTTAGTTTTACTTGTAATTTTCTCAATTGATCCCATAAACACATCAGCGACAATGGCTACTCCCATAAAGCAGTAAATTAAACCGCAGCAGTAGAGAGTATGCCCGAACCGGCGTGGACCATGAATACTCAAAGGGTATTATAGGCAAAAGCAGACCTTCCCCACAAGTGTCATGCCGAACGGCTGTGAAGTGGGTGTCATTACTGGTGACCGACATTTTTTCTTCTTTTTATCGATTCAGTGTTTCAGCCGTGGAGTAAAAAAACTGCTAAATTTCAAGCGGTGATAATCTCCATTGTTTCTTCAAGGATAGAATCCGTATCGTCTACGTCAGCAACTAAAAAAACCCATAAAAAATCAATTTTTGGTCAAGGCGATACAGTTGACATGTTTTAGACCGTTGGGAAACTTAATGAGTGAAGCTTATACTTGCCAACCGTATGCTTTGTAATTATTTGTCGCGTGAGTGTCAATCTATACGGCATGCTGTCACCTCTTTGCTTTCATTAGCTTTCTTTTATTACTTTCACTCGCAGTAGTTGCATTCAACACGAAACGCTAAAGAAGTGAGCTAATCAACAGGGCAGGCTACTTGTGAGTTGTTGATCTACCTTTAAGATATCCTTGAATTACACACTACTACACTAATGTACACGACCTATATATGAATTGAAGTAGAATAGAACTTCTATTTAATGGCCAGGACAACTCATCGGTCGGCTATTAAATGAACTTTCTTCCATGTAGTGTTTATTTTGTTGTTGTGCTTTAAATGATCTTCTCTGTCTTTTGACAATACGTAATAGCTATGCTGCCTTTTGTGACAGATGAGATCCCTCATGATCCGATCCTTCTGACGAGTGGTCAAACCCAGTGTATACACAAACATGAGATGAACTTAAACAGATCTTCATAAAAGAGCAACACAACTATCTGGAAATGTAATGGATAATGGAATGTGTTTCATCCAAAAATGCCATATGCATACACACGTTGGATGTGTGTGTTCCAGCCTACTTTGTTGTTTGAGTGTAGCATATTAAAATGATTCTGGAGTGGTTCAACATGCATGAAATTTCATCTTTCCCTAACCATCAGTTCATTTTCTGCAGCCTCACAGAATTCTTGCTCCTGTCAATGAACCGCTTGGTCTCTGGAGTAAGGAGTCACGATGAACACAGAACTATTGTGTGTGTCTCCCAACTTGTTGAATAAGTGAAAGACCTCGTATGATGCATAAATGGCTCTTGGAAGAGACATCCACTTACAAATAACAGAACGGAAACATAAACACTTTCTTACGTCTTACACATCTGTAACTCTGTTTGTCTTGTGCATCATGCCTAGAATTCCATATATGTTGGATCAAAAGCCGAATCAATGGATTATGATCCTATCTATGAACGATTTATTGCTTTGAAAGGAAGAACTGGAGAGTCCATCCCATTTAGCTGTAAGTTGTGAGGGTGTTTTTGTTTACTATTCAGAAGAGATAATTATCTTGACATAAGTTAAAGTACTTGTAAACATAATATGCTTTAGATAAGATAACGAATGTACAAAGAGAACTGTGTTTCTACTTGTATAATGCTATTTGAATGCTTAACAATTTCCTATTGATATGAAAACCTGGTGCAATACTTACTTAAGTATTATTACTGTTTACACAAAACTGTTTGCGTGCGTGTATCGTCTTGTGACAAAGACAAAGTTTACCAACTACGTATGCTTAATTCTCATGTCGGTGTCGCTCAATTGATGACTCACCATTCACAAATACCGCTCTCATAATAAATACCAGTGCCCTTTTGTAAATAATCGTTATTATTCAATTTTGCCCTGTATTCATTTTTAATAACATTTTTACCTTATAAACCTCGAACAACAGAAAGAAAGCTGCATTTACCAAAAGTTACTATTAATACTGAAAACTGGTTCTTATAATTTTACGTTCTATTCAGCTTCAATGCCTCCAATCTACAGTAAAAGCATCAACTATGACCGTACAATTCTAGTAACAAACAACTGAACAACCGCTCTAACAAATCTTGAACATGTTTACCACATTGTTTGTTCATAAAAGATAGTAAAAGAGGAAGGGATGCATACTCAAGGAAATAAAAAGTGTTTAAAATGCATCCCACTGGCTCTGATAGTCATTCATTAGTATAAAAATATAACTGTAATTGAAGTGAGTATTCAATTCAGTATTCGCTTGATGACCTGTCAAGATAAGAATCGTTTTCAAATGCACTAAAAACTCGTCAAGCTTCTATTCGTTCAGTCCATTTTAAAAAGCTTGCAAACGGCTATTTTTGAATTCGTCAGTATCCAGCTATGATGCACCTAGCCCGATAACAATTCAATCATGAGCGCACCTATAAACATTTAAATACAGTCATTGAGGAAATTGATCATGCAATGCACAGAATGGATCTGGTTTCAATGCAACTCATACTCAGGTACAAAATTTGTATTACAAATACCATACACCATATTATAGGAAATGGTAACTCAAAGGTTACTTTTACTATAAAAAATGTTGTCGTGAAATGTCTCCTCCTACGCGAAGGTCTATTTGAAACATGCTATTTTACACTCCAATTTGTTGTTACCTGCCAGCAGAACAACATGCCACAGCAATACCATAGCTTAATCACGATTTTCAAGGAATCATTGCATGAAGCCGTCAACGCCTACAACTTTCAACATTGAATTACTTGGGGAGATTTTAAAATTGCTCTTTTCTAGTTTTTGCGCAAAATTAAGATATAAAAATGTTATTTCAAATGCGCGTCCAGCTTGATATTCAATTTAGGAGCCATTCGCGGACCACACATAAACCTCTGTAGGGATTTTTATACAAACCCGCAGATTGCAAAAAGTTTACCATCTTTTTTTGTACCAAACTGCTCAATTTTTGTACGAAGCTGTG
>JAAXOA010002111.1:0-13973 GCA_036561885.1 Salina celebensis | reverse complement strand
AATGTTTTCAATTTTCAAAAATCATTTCTGATCATTTTATTTGAGAATGTGGAATTGCTTTTTATATTGATGGTAGAACAAGATAAGTTTAAACTATAAAACAACTTCGTTTCTGATCAGAGTTATATATGCGTACCATCATGTAAAACCATTGGACATTAATTATGTCACAAAACATGAAAGAAGGCTGGATGGGAATCATCGTTTTAGTGAGCTCGCAGTAGCTGCAGCCCATAGTTCAGATGCATTTTTGAAAAAACCTCAACTTAAAAAAGAACAACCCCATTTACCATTCCTGCTAGACATCAAATCATACCTGAATGCAATTAATAATTTTTATCCACCAAAAATAAAAACATTTGTGTTCTTTCGACATTTTAAAAATACTTCTATTAAGATATTTGAGGCAGTTTTTCCACCTAATTACTACCAAAATTACTAAATAGTTTGTCTTCCCGAAACCCGTTTCTTCAGACCAGTTCTTGGAATCTAATTTTGTTTACCAACGCATACTTAGCTTCGATATTGAATTTTAATTTTCATGTAATAGCCACAAACACTGATCCAAGATACTCTTACTGAAAACGGCTTAGGTAACGGTGATCCTAAAAACCATTAATATATCCTGCTAAACAAAAATAATTATCTAAACTGGAACATACCTACATAAGGTTGTTTACTGCCTGGCCAACATTTATTTGGGCGACTTCACTGATGCTTTTCATTTACAGCATAATTAGTGGTGTATCACCTTCCAGCAGCACTTGCAGCTCTATTCTTATAATTTCGTTCAATCTAATGTTTCGCGTTAATTCGTTCATACTAAAAGAAACGTTGAATTGCTTTGTCTACACTTTCTACAATGCAGAACCGTACTTCGGGTTGGTTATTAAGTCGCATTGCGTGACTCAAATAACCCGAGCAATCCAAACCTAAAGCTCTCTAAACAGCGTTTCCAAATCAACCGATAAACTTGCCGTGAACTCCAAAAAGGAATCTTCCAAGTTCAGTATTGTAAAAGAAGAAACAAAAATTTCTGATTAGTCTGAAGATAGTATTATTATCCCACACGGATATAGCTTTAATTTGCAAGGCTGAGTTCCGACTTAACCTTTATGTTGAAAGAACTAGTTTTCACAGACAGAAAGTGTACGATTTCACGAAGTTATGGATGCGCAATGTGACTATCGCATTCAAAATCTACGCTGATGTTCGACTACTGTCGTATTAGCGTATTGCATATGATACTTATCAGTTTTGATTATCATTACCGTGTGTCATGAAACCACTATCCACTAACGGACTGTGCAACTGTGCTACAATTGAAATCAAAATCACTTGCTTTACAACCCTTGACACGCAACGAATTCCCTGACTTCGCATTTTGCACACAAAAATACTAAAATATCTTGCTTCCAATCATTTGGATTCAGCGTCCGCTACTTCTTCAACGCAATGCTAGTGAAACCATCCAAGAATGTATGATCCAGTCTTTGATTTTACATTTTATGAAACATTTCTGGCAAACATAAAGAAAGTGTAATGCACTGAGTGGGAATGAGCATAATAGTGGTAAACCATTGAACCACCACACGCAATTCACAATGCTAAATGGAGCATATCAAAATGTTCAACTACATAATAGCGTTTCACGTGTAATGTAATACCCAATTGAACTAGACTCGTTTCGGCTAATTGAACCGAGAGTGTTTTCTACTAAACAAACGTGTATGACAGATAGCTCATAAAAAAAATATTACAAACTTTCTCGAGAAATTAATGTTTTCTATATTCATACACCTTGAATGCAACATTTTGATAGATCAGAGCGGAACGATAATAGCAGCCTCTGGAATGTAGGTCTGAAGCATGACAACTGGATAAGTCAAGATAAAACAACACTACCCGACAGATTCAGGAACAGAAGCAGAAAATCAAGACAGTCATCATCATCAACGCCATCAACTGAAACTTGCTTCTCGCGTCTTTTACTCTTTATTCATTCCTTTTGATATTCTTCTTAGAGAACGTCTTAGAAAATAAACCGGCAAGAACCGAGACCACAATTACTTGGCATAATACATGCATAATATTACCACATCGTATCAGCTACATAAGCGCATCGTCATGACTGTTTTGTTCTTGTCTTCTTTTGTGGATAGCCAGTAATGGAAAAAAAGTCGCTGGTGAAGTAAACACTCAACGTTAGAATCCAGCCTGACCAGGTAGGTATGTATGTTGGATGACTGCTTGTATCATCATTGTCATATCATCATCAACAAGTTTTCTTCTTTACTATTAATATGTTTTTCAATGAAACAAAAACGAGCTAAAGGCTGCTAGCTTTTATCATAATAAACATATCTACGTCTACACACAGCGAAGTAAAGTTGTCTTATTGAAAGTTTACTCCCCTCGACGTACACATTAACTTGGATACATAGTTTATACACATACCTATCATTACATCATCTATTCATTACATGAGAAAGTCGTAAAGAAATGGAAAAGAATAAGAGGTTATACTTTGAAGATAACAACTTTACAAAACCACAAGAGAATCGAAAAGATCATCATCGTCCCGTCTCAATAACTCAACTTTTTCTCTTTAATACATATGCATTTTCCCGCTGGCTTGTTCTTCCTATCTCTATTTCCATTAAATACATACAATACGTTGCTCTTCCGACGTAACAAAAAACCAGGATTCTTGATTGAGACATTAGCATATTTAATCCTTTGTTGGAGTTGCCTCAGAAGAAAACATTTTTGACTTTCCTCCACAAGTTCTAAACTATGGAGTCTAGCGCTGCGTGAAGACTGTGATTTTGGCATGAATGCGTGATACAGGATAAACAACAAGTTGTGAGGTGGAACTGCCTTATTGTAGTATGTTAATACAAATGATAATGATCCCTATCATTACTGCAAAGGTGTTCACGTCGTTGCCTTTTTTGCTCAACTTGATGGAAAGAAATTGAAAAAAAAAGAAGACAAGTGCAAAACTACAAATATGAAGTACAAGAAATTTCCTCAAAACTAGATTTTGTATTGACACACGTTTACTAATTTCAAACATGTTTAACAGCGTTCTCTCTCACATACTCCGTCAGATAATGCTTCACCTTGATTGTAATTTAGCAACATTGAAAACTGCATGTTTAATTTCTCATTAATATTTTATAGCAAACATTACGCGCATGACTAGTTGTGATATTTGTATGCATCGTGATCATAAAATATTTGCTGGCATTACCTACTAACACGAAAAGAAATCCTTTAGGTCAACTGTAATTAGTTGTAATCCTCCAATTCAGATCCACCGCCAATGACAATTGTATAAAGCATTTTAGCAGCATCCAAACAGCACACTAGTGATCCAATATTACGTTTAACTTCTTTGTAAGGAATAAAAAACTGACTAGACAAACCTTAACGCATTGCTCGTGCACTCAGAACAAAAATAACATAAAAATCAGGAGATGTTGTCGACCGACACATGTCAATGATACTAGACAACTCGACTGTTGCTGACATTTGAAAAAAAAATACTTTAAAAATATTTTATGTACAAAACCCTCGGTGTTTGTCTTGTTAATGTACGCAAAGACTGTTGGTTAAGACACGAACACTCACACTCCTACAAAAACTGCGTGAAAGGGAGGGGATGTACGATCAAAAACGTCATTTTCATCACATCTTATTCCTCTCTTTTGACAATATACACATGTAGAAAACTTTTAACATGCATTAAACAAAGAAAGCAATACACGTGCAGCTTATTTGCAGCAGATAACTTGGTTAAAAAATGACATTTGAAGAGAATATTTTCAAAAAATTAAGGTTGTTTCATCATTCTTTTTCTCTTATTCAGGTTTCTGTCATTGTATAAAAAACGGAGATCTAAAAAAACAATTCTGTGGAATTAAACGAGCCACTGCAAACATACAATGAGCCACATATGGAAGTCATGAGTAGTCACAAGTTTCCTCAGATTCATCAGTGGAATTAGTAACATATGCTCACATGATCTTGGAGCTTGTAGCGTTAGTTTGATCCACTGAGATGCGATATATTTTCAGCTATTCTTCTCCGAAATAAGTTATTCCTGAACCGACTTCGGAGAACTTTCACAATTCGTTGCAATTCAGTTTTATACGATCCATTTGTGATCCATGGTAGATCCAAAGCACACGTAACAACCGTTCCAAGAATCTCTCAAAACGCTTCCGACTGCTGACGACATGTACAATCACAATAAAAAACATTCATTGCAGAGATTTTTTTTTCTAAAAACTGAAATTGTAACCATAAAGTCGTGAAATAAATGATATACCACAGTATTTTCTGCGGTGGTAAATGACGTTGATTCTGTGTGTGTTTTGTCTGCGTCGTATGATGGTAATAGTCACGAACCCCATTTAAGTTCCTTTCGTGCGCTCCAACTCATTGTCAAAGTGGTGCCGACCTACACAAAACCCATGTTTATTTGGAGAAATTCAGACGGACTGTCAGCATCAACCACCATGACATGACATAAACTATATACTTACACAGTTCACAGGAAAATTAACTCGTAGCAAATATACTTGGCATGTGAATTCCTTCAAAATTTTGTGCAATTCTCCGTTACATTTATGCATTTCTTTCATCAGCGAAGCAAAAACCGTTCATCCCACAACCCGGGTGCACATGCAGATTAATCATACAACCTATCGGGTAATTCTTTCAAGAAGTTATTAGGTAATTTGCAACTCGAATATTTCCTAGATTCCTTCAAGATCACAGCCAAATTCTTGTATGAGGAATGATGTGGCACGACGGGATAATGCGCAGGGGTACATCTATTATTATTTCAGCGTTATTTGGATCTTTCGCAAAAACAACTCAATCAAGTTGAAAAAAATGTTGCTCATCCTCAGCATTACTTGTTCCAAAGAAGACGAATGATGATCTCTCAGATATAACATGAATAATATGTATCTTTAGCACATTCACTCTAGAACACCGACAACGAATACCACGACCACCACTAACAAACGAGTATTTTTTCATTCCCCTCAGATAATCTGAGAGAGNAGATAGAACATGAATAATATGTATCTTTAGCACATTCACTCTAGAACACCGACAACGAATACCACGACCACCACTAACAAACGAGTATTTTTTCATTCCCCTCAGATACTCTGAGAGAGGAGATGCATACAAAAATCGTGACGGTCGAATAGACTCAAGTGGAATATCTATGTAGTTATGTCAAATGACTGATTAATTCAATTAGTACAAAGATCTCTGAATGTAGTTGCTAAAAACGAGATTCTTGTCTCCACCACTCAATTTAGCACCAGAAAACCTTGCTTGTCAGTATTACAAAACAACAATTAATGCACAATATACTAATTTTCAGTACAAATCAAGATGGCTTCCAACAAAAATCAAGATTTCACGAGTAACAATCTTATTAACGTAGCTCCAAGCACCAATTCAGAAGGGGTCATACACAAACAAGAGCACCAGAATATACATACGACATACGAAAAAAGTTGTAACTGTACTCCAAGCTGTGTTTTTTAGTTTTCCGTCGAGTGTAATTTACGCATTCCGAAATAGCTTTTTGCTATACACTACACTTCAAACGTAAAACGCTACCGTTTTGGTGCTAATTCGCAAAGAAGGCTGGCAAATCCTTTTAGAGGCTTTTTCACGAGTAACAATCTTATTAACGTAGCTCCAAGCACCAATTCAGAAGGGGTCATACACAAACAAGAGCACCAGAATATACATACAACATACGAAGAAAGTTGTAACTGTACACCAAGCTGTGTTTTTTAGTTTTCCCAATGTGAGTGTAATTTACATATTCCGAAATAGCTTTTTGATATACACTACACTTCAAACGTAAAACGCTACCGTTTTGGTGCTAATTCGCAAAGAAGGCTGGCAAATCCTTTTAGAGGCTTTTCCCTCGACATTGTCTTATGCGACACAATAATGTCTACCTATGAAAGCAGTACGTCCACAATGCAGCAATTAAGACACTGCATACTGTGCTAAATGTGAACTGAGGACAGTTTCAACAATGAACCAACTTTTACCATAAAAAAATCCTAAAAGTTGACGAAAACAACAGGCTCATGACCAAACGAAGTCTGCAACTAGAATGATGAAGACACTTGGAAAGAATGAGAACTCAATTCCAATCGAGTAAAAAGGATATATTATCCATGAGAGATGATAGAGGAAAGAGTAGAAGACAGGCAACAAAATGAATACATATAGCAAAACTAACTAAGCAGAAGATACAACATTTGCTGCTCCGCCTTGAAGGCACGAGCAAGGAGTTCGACCACCCAAGTTGGATTTGACTACCAATCTTAGTTAGTTTTTAGTGCTACATACCTCCGTGTATTTCTTTTCTCTTTCTGTTCATATTACCAACTTGACTTACACACTTACATTATTCAACATAAATGATCAAGATGATGTTGATACAATGTTCTTGCTTTGCTCACTCTCTTGTGTAAAAACAAGTGAGAAATAGAGGCTTTTTTTCTCTTCGCGTTTTACACTCTATATCCGCTTATATCCATACTTTAATCTATAACTTAATACTGATTGTATATGTGTTATTCGGCCAACCACCCGAGAGAACACACAAAGTCTGTCATACCAATTTGAAAAACGTAAAATGTGAAGCTCTCCTATGTAATATTGCTGATATGCTTCTTTTTTTGTCAAGCCTTGTTGTACGTAGTAATTGCAATGGAAAAGTAGTAAAGCAACCTGTGACTCGTAAACTTTTAAATCTGCCAGATACAGTTTATAAGTAGAGTATTGAGGAATAAAACAAAGCATGCTTTGTTCACATTTTTACTGCCGGCTTTACTCTCATTGTTGCATGCACTTGTTTTCTCAACACTCGTAAAAACTTTGTATGCAAATGGACACCAAAATGGAATTTTCCAAGGTACTAATAGTAAATGAGAGGGAGAACTAAAATGAGTTAGGTGACAAATGAAACACGATACTAGAATATCAGAACAAACAACTTGTTTAAAAACTTAAGTGCATGAAGTCACAACTCAAGGTATTGTTTCCCCATTGCGAGATCATTTAACAACGAGACTTTTTGTAGATTTAAGGATTAGCTATGTACTGTAATAAACCCATCAAAATCTGCAGATTTTCTATGTTAGGCTCAAATATAACAATCATTTTTATGGCATTTCCTTCCCTGCTAATTACTAATCAGCTATTCTAGGCTGTGAAAGTACAGATTAGAAAAATGTGTATGGCTATGCAGTTTCTTCTTGCTGCATTGCCACCAACAAACAAGGAAAAAAAGTGTATTTTGCTCAGAAAAAAAGTTGATTAAAGTCTGAACATAGCGCAAACTTCTTGGTATACACGTACGTAACGAATTCTATGAAGAGAGTTTTGCTCACTTTGTGTGTTGAGTGCATTTTTAAAGATGCCGACCACGGAAAGTAAGTAAACATATTATTAATTTAGGCGAGACGATAGTTTATGAAAACCTTTAATTTGATCCGCTAAAGTAGAGTGAAGACGCCTGAATTACATGTTTAGAAAAGGCCTTCCTGCCTTGTTCCATCATCGCATTCATATCTCATCCGTTTCTACACATTTTTGTACTAACTAGTTCCAATTTAGTAAGACCCCTATGCCTTTAGTTATTGGTAAACAACGCCACATGCTGCATGCTTTGACTTCTGAAGTGCATTTAGGAATTGTTTACAGTTTGGGTAAGAAAATGGAACAATTACCTATTAGACAAAGAGAGGGACCAAAGCGACACCGGAAGAGAGTCATCGCTCCAACTGAGGAATGGGAATGAAACCGTCGGGGAAAATGCATTTGGAAAACTACTTCCTAAGATGGATGGTGGATCCCAACTAGTCTTCACAAGCTCACTATCACTTAGCCACTTAGTCTCCAAACTTGGAGAAATTATGTCTAGATTCATGTTTATTACTTAACCAGCGCTATAAAACTAATACATTTCCTATTTTTATTTTTATCATTTTTGAAATTAAGATACTGAATTTGAAAAACGTTGGTTCCACATGTAAACCAACGGAGCATTGCCGCCCTGGGCATTGGAACGGTGAAAGGTATCAAAATGGTGCATGTAGTAATAGCATCTATCTTATCGCCCTAATTAATATATTTTTGCACATATCGATGAAATAATGGTGCTAAAAGACACAATAATATCGCGTACATACCTACCATACATTGTTAGCCTGTGGCAGTGTTGTTTTTCGATAATGACTTCTCTTCAACGTATTTTCTTTCATTTTTTTCTAATTTACCCACGTAGCCATGCATGTCTTGAAACACTACACCATTAGATCATTTTCAACACACCAGTCCATTTTAAAAATGCAAATAGTGCGGTCTTTTGCTTTAATTTTACCACTTGAGTGACTCAATCGTGTGTACAAACCAGTTTCAAATTACCTGGAGCATTTTTTTCTCTCTTTGGTAGAATTCACAAGTAGGCAATGCAAAGGAAAACAGAAAAAGAGCAACTTTTTATCTGATACTCTGTCATTCTCGGTTGCATTTTCTATTCCATTTCCTCCATGTGGTGACCGTTACCACTAAAAAAATCCTCCATCTCAGACTATCCAGAACCTGTAAACGAGGTGTCAAGCACCTTGTACGCAAATAGAAACCGTTTCGCTGTGGAGTTAATTGCATGGCTGTAATGGGCTGTAGTAGAATTTTTAATTAGGAGCGAGCGTACAATACCCTCCAATGGTCATTTTACAACATGACGACGTAGTTGGTGCTGCATCTTCCAGGAAAATAAAAGATAAAATATGGAGATGGGCATGACGAAAGGTCTTAAAATATTCTGACTCTCGTCTACTTTGCTCTATTATCTTTGCAGGTTTTAATTAAACTACTTTCCATCTTCATAACTATAATTATCATGCAATTAAGAAAAGCAATCCTCTTGCACCACCTCCGGCACAACATAAAAAGTCGTATAGGGAGCCTGCAGAGAGAATGTTTCAAAACTGGGAGAAAAGAATTTAACAAAACGTTTTCTAGGTGGTGGAAGCGCTTCTAATAGATACATTTTTACACAAAAAAAACTATATTGAGATATATAGCATTGTTTAAAATGCAAATAATGGAGTTTAAACAACATGCGAGTTTTTTTGTACGTAAAAGCAGGAGTAGCAGATGCTTCTTTTATATAATAGAGAGTGTAAATAAAATTGTTGTTTTTTGCTAACTATACCATCCGTGGACGGGTATTCGGGCAAAAAAAGAGACCAGTTTAACTAAAACAAAATAGTTTGTTTATAATGGATGTTTATTACAGAAAAAAAACTCTTTTTAACGATCTGAGCAAATATAAAAGTGCTTCTATATAAAATGAATCTGTCGTCGGCTTGCGTTTTATCGAAGAAAAACAGCCAGTGGGTTGGTATTACAATGCAGTAGTCAATCAACCGTTTACAACTTATTTTTCTCATCATCGTCAGAAAACTGAGCTTGATTACTTTACTAGAAAGATGCTAACCTCTTGAAATTCAATATCAAAGCATGCAACCCTTCTTTACTCTTTGTCCGTGGAATGTTCCTCTTACTATTGGCTGGCTTAGTTTTGGCAGAAAATCTTTGCGTTTTTTAATTAAATAGATTATTAAATCGAAGATGAAAAGAAACCGGTAGAAGCAAATATGCATAAGAGACATTAAAATAGCATTCCATTTTAGGAACACTTTTACAAAAAATGTCATTAAAAGTATTGAAAAAATACCGTTGGAATTCAGCCGCGCTATTTGGCTTTCTTCAACCTATCCTTAAGGTCGTGAGTAATTTAGAATTTATGAACTTATCGTACAGCATTATTAATAAATTAGACTATTTATGTTCTGGTTTTCATACATATAAAATGTGACCAATTTTTGTTTCTTTTGAAAGTATTGACAAAAGCCGTTTGAAGATTTGCACAAAACGCAATAGACAGTAGCAGCTTTTCAACACACAAGACAATTTGCTCGTTTTCGCTGTGCCATTATAACCGATAATATACAATTTGGTTTTGACATGACCATCCGTACCTAAATAACTATTGCTTTTGACTACCTATCATGATATTATTGCTGACAAAAAAATCAAGCTGTACTACTTGATGGTAAACATCATAAACATCAATATTATCTAGTCACGGTAGACAAGTGAACATGACTTTTATGCTGGTTTAAAATATACTGAGGAGCTTGAAACAACACAAGTGTGCAGAAAATTTTAACAAACAGTTTTCCTATGAAGATAGTTAGACAACAACTAGTACGGGGTAATTTTTATTTCTAGACTTGTATGTTTGAAAAGGCAATGTGCAGGGCTCTGAATTTTGAAGTTACCGATTACTTTCGGCAGAGTCAAAGAACGATAATTTTCGACAGGATCGTATAACAGCTGGATACAAACTTTTATGCTTGTTTCTTGGCGTTTTCTTTATAACTTTGAAAATAGTGTACTCAACACAGGTTGACGATTGCATTTGTTTTTTAGTGTTTAGCACGAGAAACAGATTGGCATATCAGCAAAAATTATTTCATGCTAGTGTAAAAATCAATTATATGATGAAGCAGGGTTTGTGGATTTTGATGGTTCTATTGAAAACTTGCATTATGCATCCTTCCCTCCCCTTATACATTGAATGGGAATGGTCGTGCAACAATTTTTCTGGTGAAGGGTAAAAAAATAAGAAAAGGAAAACACGCACTGTGTAAAGACGAATAAATAATAGAGAAGAGGATCCGACAAAAGTGTAATTTTCTGAAAGATGTACCCTTTGTTGGTTGGTTGGTTGGTCGAACTCTTGGTTCAAGAATGGTTTTGACACCGATGTGATCTCACAGGAGCTCGACCTGATTCCACTGGCTCAGCTGTCGAACCGTTCTAGTGGCTTTACGATGGCATAGAAAAAAATATACGGTGGACGAAAAAAAGTAACCGTTGGAAAAAAATTCAACCGGTTAAAAAAAAATATATACCGAGGAGAGTTTTGTCCAACAAATCCAACCAACCAACCAAGCAGTCGGGCCTTACCTTTATACATTGAATGGGAATGGTAGTGCAACATTTTTTTTGTGAAGGGTAAAAAAATTAAGAAAAGGAAAACACGCACTGTGTAAAGACGAATAAATAATAGAGAAGAGGATCCGACAAAAGTGTAATTTTCTGAAAGATGTACCCTTCATCATGCAAATATCCTTTTGATCTGTTCATCCTGAAAATCTGAAGACAGTTTGATTCCCTTTCTTGTTGTTATCATGTCATCCAAACTGTTGAGTAAATATATTTTGAATAACACATTTCTCTTTTTACCACTGTATCGTTTAGTTTGATTCAATGTTGTTATCATAATTTAAGGTTATGGACAATGCTAGTTTAGTATTAAAAATAAATTTTCAAAATCTATGCAGAGTCATTGACAACCATATAAAAAACATTAAATACACTCAGAACTCCTTCACAAATCAGGTGGAGATGAAGGCGAATCAACTTTTCTGGGAAAAAATAGGGACGCCCGTTATTAATCCTAATGAATCAAAGTCTATTCGCTAGAGGAAGTCTTACTCTCTCAAAGACAAATAGGATTCATTAGGCTTAAGGATGTCCTTTCAGAGATAATTAACGCCAAAGGTGGCGTTTCCATGCAGTACACATGTTCACAACCAACGAACTCTAATTGATAGGGAAGTTTGCATCACATGCATTTCTTAAAATCAATCTGATACTCGAAAATACTCAAAAAGTTTGTTTACTAGTGGCCATTCCTTTGACAAAACTCGTCTATCAATCGAAACTCCTGACTTTCAGTATTATTCTTGACTATTCCTGACTTTTCATGATTATTCGAGTCACAACAAATTTGTATTGATGTAAACCTCCATGTACCTCCATGTTCACAACGAAGAAAACCACTTTTGGATATGCACGGGAAAAATGCAGGCAGCTGATTTGAAACTTCTGTTTTGTTTTTATCCATTCTGCTGAAATCTATTTGGAGACTGTGCGATTCACTAATTAAAATATTGATGTAAAGTTCTATTCCATTTGCAAATCTTCAACAATCAACGTAAGCAATGTAAGCACATGAATGAAACACATATATCAACAAATTACGCTTCAAAACGCTGACTAGTTTTTTAATTCATAGATGGCTAAGTGGAAGCACTACACTTGGTGCAATAGAAGCTTGCGGGGAAAGTACTCCAAGTCCTGCACCTGTACTGGGAAAGACTTTCTTGCTAGAATGAATTTTTATGAAGAAAATCATGAATTTGTTTTTCAAAGACCAGCCCGATTATGCAACTCCTGTTACCAGCAAATTGAAGCCTTCTGGCGGTCCAACGGGCCTCGTATAAACGAATCTGATTTTGGTGGAAATCGAACCTGATTTTGGTGGAAACGAACCTGATTTTGGTGGAAACGAACCTGATTTTGGTGGAAACGAACCTGATTTTGGTGGAAACGAACCTGATTTTGATGGAAATGAACCTGATTTTGACGAAAATGGACCTGATTTTGGCGAAAATGGACCTGATTTAGGAGGAGGTGAACATGATTTTGGCGGAAATGGACCTGCTTTAGGAGGACGTGAACCTGATGCTCGTGAAAACACAGGGGAAGCAAGAAATGGAGTTGAATCAGAGGATAGAAGCCTACCACCTCATGTATCGCATCCTAATGATTATGAGGATTGTCTAATGATTGACGATGACTACGAATGCTTCATAATCGAAAACAGTGGGCCATCTCTAATGGATAAATTGTTGAAAAATGATACCAAAAGGCAATCTATTGCGGTTCAAACGGCTGTCAGAATGGAAAAGTCTGTTTGTATGGAGGAATCTAATTGTATGGAGCAGTCTTTTTGTATGGCGGAGCTGCAAAGTATAGAAGAGATAAATTTTTGCTCAGAACCAAAATGGGTGTATCTTTTGACGCAGTCCACCAAGTACGTAGATTTTACGCAAAGAAGACGCGTTTCAAGATTTTGGGTAGCTCATTTGAAGATCGCCGGAAACGTCGAGACAAAGGAGAGTTTACTTTTGTACAGTTGGAACACACCTCCAACGAATTATTCATAAAAATTCTAGTTAGATAAGCACGTGTAAACATGAATATAATTGTGTAGGTTGTCAATAATTGTAACTGGGATCTTCGATTTTTTATGTTGCTATTGAGTCATGCTTTTAAATAAATGCAGAAATAAACTACGTCATAATTTACCCACAGCCTTAAATGCAGTTTAAATTCTGCCCAGGGTATATTTCTAGAAAATACAAGTTCGTGCTTGTTTCTAGTCATGGTTCCTCAATATATATACCTGGAAGATTTCGAACAAACATAATATAGCTTGAGTTTGAATGTTGTAGGATTCTCAACATTGAATACCGCAGTTTTTGATGAGTAAGATAAGATGTAATATAAAATCAATACAAATAAAATAATTACATATGATGAACGAAACAGTTTATGTGCATATAATTGTACGTAGTTTGAGATGTTATGTTGCTACAAATTAAAATGTTGTTGAAACTAAAAGTTGAGCGAGTTCTCCTCAACTCTCACCCTCACCTGAAAAATCCTATGAACTTTTGCTTGCGAAAAAACCCTCGGCCAGGGACATATCTGCAGCATATACAATATATATCATAATATCATCATAATAATATCCCGGTGGATAATAACTGAACAAATTCGTTCGTTATCGTTAGATAACTTGTATTTAATCTATCGTGGGGGTAATATTTGTTTTGTAAACTTATAAAGGTCTCTCTGAACTTACAACACCATTACAATGCAAAATACAGTTGTAGCTAGTAGCTAGATACATGCAGTAAGATCGCTTCGATTTTATTGTCTTTCAACCAGTAATGATAATTATCATTACTATTATCGTAAATTTGTAC
>JAAXOA010002110.1:0-13975 GCA_036561885.1 Salina celebensis | reverse complement strand
GAAAACTCCTTTCCCTTCTTGAGTTATTCGAGTTTTCCCAATTTTCGACCCCCCGGGGGAAGTTACTGAAAAAGTCTTTAGCGGAGGTCAATCCTCAGTGGCCAAGGAACCTACATACAAAATTTCACGTCAAAACTCCTTTCCCTCCTTGAGTTATTCGAGTTTTCCCAATTTTCGACCCCCCGGGGGAAGTAACTGAAAAAAATCTTTAGCGGAGGATAATGCTTAGTGTACAAGGAACGTACACACAAAATTTCACGTGAAAACTCCTTTCCCTTCTTGAGTTATTCGAGTTTTCCCAATTTTCGACCCCCCGGGGGAAGTTACTGAAAAAGTCTTTAGCGGAGGATAATCCACAGTGGCCAAGGAACCTACATACAAAATTTCACGTCAAAACTCCTTTTCCTTCTCGAGTTTCCCCAATTTTCTACCCCATGGGGAAGTTACTGAAAAACTCTTTAGCGTAGTATAATTCTTAGTGTCCAAGGAACCTACATACGAAATTTCACGTCAAAACTCCTTTCTCTTCTCGAGTTATTCGAGTATCCCCAATTTTCGACCCTCCGCAGGGCCCCGGGGGAAGTTACTGAAAAACTCTTTAGCGGAGGATAATCCTCAGTGTCCAAGGAACCTACATATTTCAGGTCAAAATTCCGTTTCCTTCATATAGAAATCGGGGCGACGGACGGACAGACGGACGGACGGACAGACGGAAAGACGGACGGACGGACAGACGGAAAGGCGGACGGACAGACATCGAATAAATCACTAAGTAGTTTACACTACTTAATAACTGTTAAGCTCAAAAGCTATATTAGCAATGAGTTTTAAAATCGTGCCACTATGCTGAACCGTACAATATTTACAAAATCATCGATGAGTTTTCAATACATACTCTCTGTTTTTTTTTGCGTCATATTCGCATATACATATAGCGATTGCTATATGATTCACCGTTCAGGTCGAGCCATTGACACAAAGAGTTAGAACTGCATAGAGATGTGCAACAGTTGGATTTTCTCAAAGCAGCCAGTTGCATGCTCATGATAGCGAAAAAACTTGTATCGAAAGAGCAAAAAAATCACGAGTTGGTTGTTTAGAGCTAAACCTACAGGTGATCAGCTGTGAGTTTCGTTTAGTATAGTGAGTAAAAGTTAAATAATTTGAAATCAGTTACAATGTGGTTTAAAATGATACAAGTACCAGAATGTATACTCCTTCGACAGTTACCGGTACCCAAAGCAGTAATCTACGACTATGAGGGGGATATTCATATGATATTTGAATCAAAAGCCCGTGGAATACAAAATAAGCTATTTTACGATCTTATTGGGAGACTGCAATTAGATCATTTCTGGACCAGGTGATAAATCAACAGTATTGAATAAACTCATACAGTATTGGGCCTTATATCTACATTGTTTCTTCTTTCATTTGTTCCATGTTCCAGTAAGCTACATGTTACGATTCATGGAGGATGTAAAATGGAATTTACTGTTGGAGGGAATTTAATCCATAATCTGCATAAAATGCTTTATATACCCAACAAATCCCGCAAAACTCTTGAGTTGGAGTTAAACGTCCAGTTCAATCCACCAGATTTAGCTGAACATTTCCCGTCAGACAAATACTTGTGGGTAACTCACAACTATACCAGTAAAATACCACTGACAAGGGACAAAGACGGAAAGTATTCCGGCGTTTCGCAATTTTTTTATGAGGACCAGTTACGAGTAGGTTTCAGGTTAACAGTTGACGTGAAGTTTGCCCAGTATGTTCCAATGTTGGACGTCCTGGATTCGTTTGATGGGTGCAGACTCCGCAAATTAAAGAAACAGGAGGATTGCAATTACACCCTTATCTCTAAAACTGGAAAAGCCTTTCACTGTCACTTCGAAGAATTATACGGTAAGAAATTTAAAAAGTGCAAAATTTGAAATAAAAAATTTGGTTCTTGTCGCTTTCGGAATTTAGATGAGTGTCAGTTGACAAATATGACTGATTGTTAACTCAACTTATTCTAATTCTCTTAGTTTTCGCACTCTAGATCGCTGTTACTACTTGAGACTCCAAGAGAAACGTGAACTTTGCCGCAAATTTACTACAGAAATATCGGACAAGGCTGTGCAAAAGTTCTTGGAATTTGTGTATTCCAACAGTCTATACCTTGAATCAGAGTTGAGAGCTTCTTCACGACTTCTTATTGAGTTACTCCGAACAGCGGATGTCTTCGGTGTTTCAAGCTTGTGGACGGCGGCAGCCAGACTTTTATACGTTGAAATGTCCCCAGATTTATCCGTCGACGAGTTTCTCACGTTATATGAAATGTTAGTTAAAACTGACCATAAAGATGGGTCAAAGATTCTCAAAACGACAGTGTTGCAATGTCTTTCGCGAAAAAGTTTGAAGGAAATTACTGAATCAGGAAAGTTTAAGGAACTGTTTCCACGAGAAATAGAAAGAAATTTATTCTGTGCAGGATGGAAGCGTGCAAATATCAAAGATTCCCAGGACAACATGCTGGTTTGGAAGATAGATAATTGTTGTAATCCGTATCCTCACCTTTCATTCTCGCACGTATTTAGAGTTCGAAAGAGCGACGACCCAAATTGTACCATTGTTTAGTTTAAAACCACACGTTTTGGAAACCATGCATTTTTAATATAAGAGTGAAAGTTTTTTTGCAACATGAATGTTTGTAATTATGTTACTCTAATAAAAACTACAATAACTGCTAATAGCATCTTCTACATTGGAAACTCTGTCATAGTAATATCATGCATAGTCTGTCGCAAAGAATGAAGTTCATCGCAAAAGTTCAAAAAAAAATCTTCAAAAGGATCGCATCCCATTTCGCATCACCCATTAATGAAAATGCGAACAGGCTATCACATATTATGAACAACATTTTTCTATCCATTCTATGCTCTCATGCACACTTGTTGCGATGTGATCCATATTCCTGCTTGCTTCTTTGTAAAAGACAGAGAGAGATGTTTCCCTAACATACTTTGTATTACATACACATACACACGTGTTAAATGGAAACATAGAAAAGTAGCGGAAGCAGCATCAATGAGTAAAAACATTAGTTTAAAAAGCTGAATCGATATGGCAAATAAAAACAATTCGTCAATTCAAATGCATTCATTAACGTTAATTGCTCAGTTAACTTGTAAAGATAACGAAACACAGATACTTCAAGCAAAATTTGTCAGCTTAAAATAAAATAAAACTTAGCGAATAAAAATTTGTGTTCCATAAAAATGCATACAGCCATATTTAATTCATAAAAATTAACTAGGTATATTAGCAGTTATCGGATGAGTCTGAAATTTAATTGCCCAAACCACGTTAACCTAAGGAACGGTCGTACTAAATTTCCACGAAATCGGTGAAGTAGTTTCGTCAGAACATAGCACAGACAGACGTACTGACAGACGGACACCCCACCCTCCGCATAAAGCAGCTTTAGCTACTTAAGAAACCTGATTTTTTTTTTGCACTATGATTTCTTCTATGCTTGTGAGCTGTCAACACGTGTATGATATGAACTACATATTTAAAACAAAATTCATTGTTTTTTTCGACAAAAGTGCGAAAGGAAGAAGTGACATGTTTATAATTCAAAACTTAGTGTGTTACTTTGTGGATTAAAACAAGCATCCCAAGTGCTGGAAGAAGAATATGGACGAGTATGAACCTGTGGAAAAGGTGCTATTAATTGATGAGGTAGCGTTATTACTAAGTTTTTTTATTACAAAATAGAAGTGGGAATAAATTTCTAATTGTTATTTATAATCCTTATTCAGTTGCTCGAGACGATTCTAGAATATGCTGCAGCCGGGGAAGATTGGGGATGGTCGTCCAATCTAAGGCTAGTCTCCAAGCGATGGCGGTCACTTTCAATTCGGGGCATTTTTCAGTCAACTCAGGTTCCCCAAGTTTGCATACGGGCCGGGACACCTACGCCTACCAGTTTCAGCACCATGAGCTCCCGCACCCTGAGCTTGGAAACCTTCAGGAACACTTTTCCAACGACAATTCCTTCCGAACTGACTTTGGAAAAACCAGATCTCCCGATTGAACTGAAGATTGAAAGATATCCAACCCCTGAGGAGTTTTCCTTGATACAAGAAAACGCTCGACAAATCGTCACTGTCATAGTTGCCCATCCATCTCTAAATCCCGGGGTTGCCTTTGGAGTAAGGACTGCCGATCATCAACTGGAATCACCATTAAAACTATTTAATCTACGAAAGATTCATGTGGAATGGCAGAACGCCGTGGGTGACGCGGGTTTCGAGGAAATCGTGGAACTGTTCGGCAACTCGACGAACTCGGAACACCTTTTCTTCGTAAAGTATGAGTATCCAGCCAATCGTCATAGTGGCGGTCAAGATTTGCCAGAACCCCCGTCCAATTTGACTCATCTCAGTTACACGGGAAGTGTTCCTGAACTGAGTCAGTTAACTAGCAGACTAGAAAAGCCTTTATGTGGGCTTGTTTTTAAAATAGTCGAAGGAAATAATATAATCGGTGCATCGTCATTAGACTGTAGTCCTTTCACTGGGATTCTCCAACGACATTGCAAATCTTTGCAAATTTTGACAATTCAAATTCACTCCAAGTTTCGAATTTTCCTGAGTGGATCCGTGCAACTGGATAACATGGAATCGCTCCAATCACTGGACAGCGAAGTGCCTCTGTCCTTTAAGGATAAATACCCAATGTCGAAGTTGAAACGTGTGGCGTTTACAGTTGGTCACCCATCTAGAAACTTTAATTCGGCACGGAATCTGCTACAACTATCTTCAAAAAGTTTGGAGTTGCTGGAACTCAAGTGGGTCAAGCTCGATTTGGTTTCTGACAGACTGTCTAAGTTTAAAATTCACAGTGCACGCGAGGAAAGATTTTTGTGGGAACTTGACCATCAAGGACTCCCGTTTTGTCCTCAGTTGAAGGAACTCACAATATTCAAGTTTCCACTTCGCGTTGGAATACGTCTAATGCAGAAAGTGTACGAGAAGTGTGCTAGTCTAACGAAACTGTGTCTAAACTTGGAAAGGGGCATACCAGAAGACAAAAGATTTTCTATTCAATACTCTGACTACTCGGAAGTATTCACTGGAGGTGACCTTAAGGATATTCCAACTGATGAGTTGATGTGGCCAATGTTCCTCATCCAAAGGAATGAATATTCAATCACCAGTTTACAAAGTAAATGTTTTTTTACTCATTTCAGTGTTGTTATAAGTTCACTATCTGTTTTTTTTCAGTTTATTAATTGTTTTTACATTCTAGATTTGAAGTTTTTGAAGCTTGAAACTACCGATGGATTGAAGGTCAAACTTGAGCCGTTCGTTTTCAAGGCTGGATTCATGCAGATGCCGAAGTTACAAAGTATCGTCGTAGATGGTGGAATTAGGGTAAGCAGGCGTCACAAGTTCAACCTTTGCCAAAACTTAAACTGTCAAAATACGTAAAACTTAAGCCGCCAATAAATTCTATTGCACACAGGTTGATGAGGATATGATTAATGAATGGAAGAAGTGCGGCCGATCGATTGACACGGACAAATCAGAGCTGATTCAGAGAAATCAGAGCTCTTATCCCCCCATCATCGAGCTTTCCGATTCGGATTAATCAAGTTCTCTCACGTGAATATTGTGCATAAGGTGAGATACCACAAAACTTGGAAGGAAAAAACATAACTTTGATTGATTTATTTTCTTGATTTCAGAGAAAACAGAAAACTTCTGTGGGCTTCCATTTCAAAACAGGAAAAGTTCAAGCATAGAGCGCACCAGACTTTATCAGACATTAAGTTACAATGGAAATTGGCATTGTTTTCAATTTGAACTTTTCCTCTAAACCATAATACTCTTATTATTAGTCTAGAAACATTAATCACATTGTTAGATACCGGTTGAAATATTAAGGACTAAGAATACGGGTCAACTAAGTACAAAGAAAAAAAAATCTGGTCTGATCCATGAAATCATGTTTATTAAGAAATTAATTAAATGCTTGGAAGGATAACTAGATAGATGAAATATTATGTATTAGAAGAATAATCTACTAATAAATAATCTACAACTTTCATTCATGGGAAAATTACACTAAACATTATATTTTATAGTCACAGAACGGTATTTTAGTTTGGTGGATGTGTTTTCATTTGTCTTGACGTGTTGTTTCTGTCTAACCCTCTTGTGGCAGATGGGACACTCCTCGGGCATGGGATTGTCCGTGTGAATGAGCATGTGGATCTTGAGGCTCTGTGGACCTTTGAAGCTCCTCAAGAGTCGCAGACATACGGCCTTGCTTCGGAGTGAACAGTTCTCATGTGTTTGGTACAAATGGATTTTGAGTTGAATCCCATCCCACAATCACGACAAATGAAGGTTCTGGTTGCAGTAGACATGGCGACAGTCTCCAATCGGACAGATGTACTCCCTCATGGTCACATTCTGGTCCACTTTGTGGTGCACTAGAAAACTTCTGCAGGAGGTGAAGGTCATTGAACAAGATGAGCACTTCCAGGGCTCCATTCCATGGGCAGCAACCTTGTGACTCATGAGCTCCTTTTGATCCCGGAACGACTTTGGGGCATTCGTAGTGCACTCGTCACAAGAGAACCTCTTCGTTGGGTTGACCCCTGATTTTCTCAAGTGAAACTTCTTCCGGTAGAGAGATAAAGTTAGACGTGAATTAAATTCCTTGGTACACTTTTCGCACTCCTCGATTTGATGCTTGTCAAAGTAGTGGTTCTTCAGCGGTGCAAGTCGGGAGAAATTAACTTGCTCAGGACAAATGTCACAAGGGATAACGCCTCCATTCCGGAAGTGGACCCACAAGTAAGTGCCTCCAAAGTTGTTTGTAGTTCAATCCTTTGAAGGTACAGAGTTGGCAGGATTTCAGTTCATCCTCAGATACTCCATGATTATCTTCGTAGTGCTTCATTATTTCGTCATTGGGGAAGATCTTGAAACATCCTGGACACTTTTGAGTGGTTGCAGAGGTGATAAATCGGTTGCGGTTTGGAGCCGAGTGTTTCCAGGAGATGTGAAAGTAGAATGATTCCTTATGACAGAATTTTTCAGGGCAGCCCTGGACAGGCCAAGGATGTGGTTTCACTTCCCCAGTTTCATGGACCATTTGCATGTGACTACGAAGCGAGTGGAGGCTGGATTCATAACCACCAAGGTCACAGGTCTCAAAGGCGTGGCTCTTGGTGAAAAAAGGCTTGCAACGGGGACTTTTCCTGTTGGAATGTTCCTTGAACTTGAGGATTGTACAGAAATAAATGCGGCAACTGGGATTCGGACACTTTAAAGCAAAGTCACCGACATGGTTTCGAACATGATGTTGTATCTCCTGCTTGGGAACTTTATCACAGCACAAGTCACAAGCTAAATTAATATTACGATCAGTTTTTGGCGTCTTTCAAGGTGGGCTTTGGTAGTCCGGGTCACGGCAGTGGTCGCTTCTCTCGTCCGCAGAACCCTCCTCACTGGATATTAAAAACGACAATGACACGACACAAATAATATTTAAAATTTGTCGGTAGCTGATTTTAAATGTTACTTTACCAGATCACAACAATTTTCCTTTTTTGCCTTTGTTTGTGTCTCCTTAGGGTGTCTCCCGTCGCCGGAGCTGGACTTCCGAAGTTGTCATCATCATAAAAGTAACCTTCGACAACCTCAAATCTTAAACCTGTCAATTAAAAATGATTTATTTTAACTAATCAATCAACAACTCTAATATATTTTAACTTCAAACAAGCCATCATCAGTAAACGTATTGTACAATTACCGTTGTCGTCCTCATGGAAACTGCCAAGATTACTTAAGTCTGTTGGGGATTTGATTTAGCTAGTTTCTCGTTCTTCACACGATCAGGTACCAACTTTTTAAATGTAACCGTTTCCTGGTCGGGTAACGTCAACAATTTAATTATACTCTTTGCTATTTTCTCACAATGAACACAAACCGGAGGAGAAACCGAAAAACTGTCAAAATCCCTGTCCTCCACGTGACAGAAATGCTTCCAAGGATTATTGTACTCATCCACGGCAATAAACGAACATAAATCAACAAGTTTTTCCTATTCAAACCCTGTAAAACTTAATTGTTTACCCTCAAACCAGCAGAAACTTAGAACTTCCATTTTACTTATTAAATTACTCACACATTTCATTCTCAACTTTCCAAAAAATATCCGGCGAGGAAAAGAAGTTCCAGACAAACAGGTTGTGTGTGGTGTGGGAAATGAAAAGAAAACAAAAAATTATGTCTCACCTGATGGCAGACAGATGAGAACTCTTTAGTTTTTTTGTCTTTGTTTACTCACAGAGCACAGCTGCAACGCTTATGCATCAACTCGACTCGAACTCGAACAGAATTCTTTTCATAAGTGTAACTTGCAAATAGCATGTGCAAACAGATTGTTGCAATGAGCAAACAAAGCTTTTCTATCCATGCAAAAGCGTCATGGCAATCTGTCATTGTTCTCATGCACACATGTATGTATTGTTCCAGCTTGCTTCGGGATTCAGTTTGTTTTATTGTCCTATCCTTGGCATGTTTGTCTTGTCAAAACTCGAGCTGCCTAAGAAATACACCGATTTATTGGGAATGTAAACATTTCCAAGATGTCATTCCTTGTTATTACATATCACACCGGTTTGAAGGAAATAGTTTACCCAAGGTTTAAAGTTTAATTAATCATTGTTCAATTGATTCGTACTACTATTTTCAGCTTTAAATGTGTGCAGAGTTTTGCGAACTTTGATGCCTGAGAAATTCGAGGTTTGTTTTTACACAAATTGTGAAAGAACCAAACTAGTCTTTTTCATTCAGAACTATGAACTAGTCTTTTGGATTGAAGCTATATAATTCTAAAAATAATTCCGAGTGCGGAGAGGAGGTAATGGACTTGTACGATCCTGTAGAAAAGGTGCTATTAATTGATGAGGTAAAATTATTGTTAAAAATTTATGATATATTTAAAAAGCCGGAATAGGAGTGAATAGACCTTTCTCATTTTTAATTTTGTGTCAACTTCATTCAGATCCTGGAGTTGATTCTAGAATATACTGCATCCAGAGAGGATTGGGGATGGTCGTCCAATCTAAGGCTAGTCTCCAAGCGATGGCGGTCGCTGTCATTAAGGGGCCTCTGTCAGTCAACTCAAATTCCCCGAGTGCGCCTCCGGGACTGGAACGACAACGAGTCTCGTACACCTGCTAGGTGCCGGGACGTGAGCTTTGAAACCTTCAAGAAAAACTTTCCAAAAACGTCTCCTCGAAGACTGAATTTGTTCAACCCAGTACTTCCGATTGAATTGAGGATTGAAAGATATCCAACCCCTGCCGAGTTTTCCTTCATACAAGATTCAGCTTGGCATATCGCCACTGTAATAGTTGCTCATGAGTCTCCAAACCGTGGGGACGTCTTTGGGGTCAGGACTGTCGATAATCAACTGGAATCAACAATACAATTTCCTAATTTACGCAGTCTGTTTGTGGACTGGAAGGGCGCAGTGGGTGACCATCTTTTCGAGGAAACTGTGAAACTGTTTGGAAACTCTTCCAAGCGCCATTGCTACATAAATTATGGACATCCCATCGAAATCTCCAGTGAAAATTGGCCAAAACCGTCGTCCAATGCGATCCATCTAAGTTTGTATGGAATAAGCGTTGCCGGACTTAATCAGTTAACTAATGGACTTGTAAAGACGTTATCTGGGCTTGTTTTCGACATTGTCCAGGGAATCCATAATGAAGTCACACTTGATTGCACGTCTCTCACTGAAATAATCCAACGCCACAGCAAAACCTTGAACAATTTAACAATTAACAGTCCACATATTTCGCTAACTGGAGCCGTTGAGCTGAGCAATATGGAATCCCTCCACTGCCTATCAACGGTAGTTCCTATGCGCTTTAAGCATAATGAAGTGCCAAAGTTGCGAAATCTGGCCTACACAATTGGACACCATCCTGGAAATGTTTCTGCGGCATTGGAAATGTTAAAACTATCCTCAGACACCTTAGAGAGGTTGCGACTCAAGTGGGCCAAGTTTGTGTACTGTTCGACTGGCCACCCTGATTGTACTGCCATTGATAAAGAATGCGAGGAAAATTTTTTGCGGGGACTTGACCAAGGAATCCCGTTTTGTCCTCAGTTGAAGGAACTTACAATTTCCAAATTTCCATTTCGTGTTGGGATACCTCTCATGCCAAGGATTTACGAGTTCATGACGAATCTTACAAAGCTGCACCTTTACTTTCAAAGAAGCACGGGACAAATGAGACCATCAAAGTTTGACAGCTCGGATTTCTTGAAAATATTAACTGGATGTGACCCTGGGGATGTTCCAAGTGATGAGTTGATGTGGCCAAAGTTCCTTACACGCAGGAATCATTTTTCAATTGCCAGTTTAATAAGTAATCATTTTTACATCATTTCGATACGCTTCAGTTTCCTTGTTTTTTGTTTGTTTGTTTAATTGATAATGTTTATGATTTTTTTATTCTAGACTTGAAATTGTTGGAGCTCAAAGGTTGCAAGCGATTGAAGTGCGTCATTGGGCGCTTCATTTTCAGGGCTGGGTTCATGCAAATGTCACAGTTAGAGAGTATTGTTGTGCGCGGTGGAATAACGGTAAGGAACGCAGTGAAATGTTTATCTAGAATTACAGCCGTCAAAATACGTTAAATTCTATCGTACATAGGTTGATGAGGATATGATTAATGAATGGAAGAACTGCGGCCGCTCGATTGACAGGGAGAAATCCGATTATCCCAGCATCATCGAGCTTTCCGATACGGATTCATCAAGTTCTCTCACGTGAATATTGTAATCAGGTGAGATACCCCCAAAACTTGCAAGAAAATAGGAGGTTTCGTAAATTGAAACAGAACTTTTATACAATTTTTGTTGATTTCAGAGAAAACTGGGAACCTACATTTAACAACAGGGAAAGTTCAATCATGGAGCCCACCAGACCTTACCAGACATTAAGTTACAATGAAAATTAGATGGTTTTCTATTTAAAGGTTTTTATTCAAAACCAAAATATTCTTTTTGTGTCAATTAGTCGAGGAGCATTTACATCGTTAGATACCGGTTAAAATACATAGTAAAGTCTATGAATATGGCTCAACTCGGTACAAAGATAAAGAATTATGGTCTGATCCACAAAATCATGTTTATTGTGAGCTTTAAAAGTCTGGAAAACTAGATATATAAAATACGTCTTAGAAGAATAATCTACTAATAAACAATTTGTACAACTTTTATCTATGGGAAAACTACATTAAACATTATATTTGAGTCACAGATTAGTATTTTAGTGTGGTGGATGTGTTTTTTCATGTGGGTCTTGAGGTGTTGTTTATGTCTGAACCTCTTGTGGCAGATGGGACACTCCTCGGGCATTGGGTTGTCCGTGTGGATGAGCATGTGGATCTTGAGGCCCTGAGGACCTTTGATTGAACGAAGCTCCACAAGCCTCGCAGACATAAGGCCGGGCATCGGAGTGAACAGTTTTCATGTGTTTGGTACAATCTGGTTAGGAGTTGAATCCCATCCCACAATCATGACAAATGAAGGCGTTCGTTCTCCCTACGTGCATCACTGACGCCTTGTCTCGCTCCTGGTCTGTTTGGTTCCTGCAGACATGGCGACAGTCGCCAATGTCGCAGATGTACTCCTTCATGGTCACATTCTGGTGAACTTTTTCGTGCAATAGAAAGGATTTGAAGCATCTGAAGGTCTTTGAACAAGATGAACACTTCCAGGGCTCCACACCATGAGCAGCAACCTTGTGACTATTAAGCGCAGTTTGATCCTGGATCGACTTTGAAGCACCTTGAGGACACTCGTCGCACAAAAACTCCTTTCTTGGGTTAGCACCCGGCTTTTTCGTGTAACTGTTTCCGATGGAGCTTCAAACTTAGTTGAGAAGTAAATTCCTTGGTACACTTGTCGCACTAGAAGGACTCCCCAATTTGATGCTTGTCAAAGTAGTGGTTCTTCAGCGTTGCAAGTCGGGAGAAATTAACTTGCTCAGGACAAATGTAACAAGCGATAACGGCTCCATTCCGGAAGTGGACCCACAAGTGCCTCCAAAGTTGTTTGTAGTTCATTCCTTTGAAGGTACAGAGTTTGCAGGATTTCATTTCATTCTCAGATGCCACATGGTTATCTTCGTAGTGCTTCACTATTTTCGCATTGGGGAAGATCTTGAAACATTCCGGACACTTTTGAGTGGTTGCAGAGGTGATTAATCGGTTGTGGTTTGGAGCTGAGTGTTTCCGGGAGGTGTGGAAGTAGACGGATTCCCGATGACAGAATTGTTCAGCGCAATCCCTGACGGGCCAACGAAATATTTTCACCGCCCCAGTTTCATGGACCATTTGAATGTGACTACGAAGCGCGTGGAGGTTGGATTTATAACCACAGAGGTCGCAGGTCTCAAAAGCGTTACTCTTGGTGAAGAAAGGCTTACAACGGGAACGTAACTTGTAGGAGTGTTGTTTGAACTTGTTGATTGTACAGAAATGAATGCGGCAACTAGGATTCGGACACTTTAACGCAAAATCACCGACATGGTTTCGAACATGATCCTGTATCTGGTTCTTGCGAACCTTTTCACAGCACATGTCACAAGCGACATTCACATTACGATCGGTTTTTGGCGTCTTTCTGGGCGGACTTGGGTAGTCCAAGTCACTGGAAGCTTCATTCCAATTCCTCTCGTCTGCAGGACCTTCTTCACTGAAAATGTAAGCAAACATCAGGCAGATTTAATTAGTAATTGATGTCGGCAGTTAATTTAGAATGTTCTCTTACCAAATCACAACAATTTTCCTTTTTCGCCGTTGTTTGTGTCTCCTGACGCTGTCTTCCTCCGCCGGAACTGGACTTGAAAAGTTGTCATCAAAATAATCTTCATCAGCGTCCAATTGGAATCCGGCTGTATCTGAAAATAATAAAATTAACTTCCGTACTAATATTTTAACTTTGAGCATCCAACATCATAACTATTAACCTTTACCGTTGTCTTCTTCATGTAGACTGCAAGGTACATTTGGTTCGGTTGGGGTTATAAATGGTCTTTCGCACTTTCGTTGTTCACATGATCAGCTAACACATTTTGAAATGTAACCGTTTCCTGGGCCACTAACGTCAACAATTTAATTATCCTCTTTGCTACTGCTTCACACTCCTCACAAACCGGAGGAGAAACTGAAAAACTCTCAAAGTCTCTTCCCTCCACTTTACATAAATGCTTCCAAAGATTATTAAACTGATCCACAGTAATAAACGAACATGAATCAACATGTTTATCCTTTTCAATCCCTGTAACACTTAATTGTTTAACACAAAACCAGCAGAAACCTGTAACTTCCATTTTAATTAATCAATTACTCACAAATTTCATTCTCAACCTTCCAAGGAATGGTGAGAAACAGAAGTTTCAGACAAACAGAATGTTGTGTTTGGTGAATGAAAACAAAAACATCAAACACTCAGCTGATGACAGATGAGAACTTTTTTTTTTTTTTTGGTTTTGTCTTTGTTTACTCGCCAACCAGAGCACAGCTGCGGAACGCTTTTATGCATCCAATCCAGTCGACTCGAACAGAATTCTATCATCATCAAAGTATAAAAGCGCTAAGTTGTCGCACCGGTGAATGGTGTGAGTTCTCAGCTCAGCTGTGCCGTGTTGGTTGTTTGGTATGTTGTCCAAGTTGCTCTTTGTTGTCATTCCCTTTTCGCTTGCTCTCCCATGCCATGCTATGCTTGCTTACTTCCCCCATACTACTGTGCTCCAGTTTCTCTTTCTCTTTTTTTGCTTACATATCTCTACCTTTGCGTCGTACAACTGGAGCAAGAAACGCGGTGGTGTTGGGGCAAATAGAGATACGTGTTGTTGCTTGCATCTGTCTTCGCGTTTG
>JAAXOA010002109.1:0-13976 GCA_036561885.1 Salina celebensis | reverse complement strand
CGACCTGTAGAGCGCGTACAGACAGACAGACAAAGGTGAGGATCTCAATACTTGCTGAACAAAGTTCAGCTTCGTAATAATTATTAATTCATACTGGCTTACTGAAATATAGCACAAAACTACTATAATCGATGCATAAATTTAATTTTCATAACATTTATTTAAAAACAATAAATAAATAACGCAAATTACATGAAATTTTTGAAATTCGTTGAAAGCACTATATTTGTCATATAAAAGATTGGGTATATTCAAACTTTGTCGTCATTCCAAATCACGCGTTTTCCATACAACAATGATTAATGACAGAATTATCAAAATCCAGGCCTTTCGCCTAAAACTCATAAACTTTTGCTTTTGCTCGCCATGTCACTGGGACCGGAAAACAAATCAAATGACAAGTTCCACATTGCCCCGTGTTTGGAACTGGTTTCTGATTATATTCGGGGTTTCCATCTACACAGTTTCATTACTCCATAGACTGTTTCACAACGGTATAATTATCTTCAGCAAGTCAGCTCCAGAGGATGAAAAGATCTACTTGGTTTCTACCAACGGAAAGACCCTATTTCTGAACTTCATTTACTTCATTATAGACGCACTTGCTTTGGTTTTCGTTATGATCGCGTTGTGTGCTGCAGTTGTAGTAGCCCAAAGGAGAGAATTGTTTGCAAATATTATCAATGCTACAACTGCTACTAACAAGGATTTGTTTGGTTCGTGAACTAATCAAGTACTTATGTTGCTATTAAACTTGTATTAATACATTTTCCCTATTTTGTATTGCTAGAACTTCTCGAGAGACAAACTGGATCCAGACCCACGCAGCAGTCCAAGTCTGGCTATCAAACCGAACGGAATTTACACATGATCAACATGGGGACCCTCATATTGGTTTCTGCCAACGGAAAGACCCTATTTCTGAACTTTATTTACTTCATTATAGACGCACTTGCTTTGGTTTTCGTTATGATTGCGCTATGTGCTGCAGTTGTAGTAGCCCAAAGAAGAGAATTGTTTGCAAATGTTATCAATGCTACAACTGCAACTAACAAGGATTTGTTTGGTTCGGGAACTAATAACTAATTGTAAAATTAATCAAGTATTTATGTAACTTGTGCTTATTTCCCTATTTTGTATTGCTAGAACTGCTCGAGAGACAAACTGGATCCAGACCCACGCAGCAGTCCAAGTCTGGCTATCAAACCGAACGGAATTTACACATGATCAACATGGGGACCCTCATAGTCCCGGTTATCTACGGCTTTTCTATTCTCCACGGGTATGAACCGTTGCATAGGTCGCTTGAAGAGTGGCTAGAAATGAAACCAACACTCAGCCTGTCCTTCTTTCCCATCATGATATTGGTCGACTGGGGTCTATCATTTTTTGGAAATGCTATCCTCCTGCCTATTTCCATGGCTATTGTATATATTGAAGTGTGCCAGTTTTGGGTTGAAGGTATAACTCCACGACAAGTGGTTACTGAAAATGGTCACACTCGTTATGAAACACCTCTGGGGTTATTATCAGGACGGACACTGGTAACAATGTACAGACGCCAGCAAAATCTTAATATAGCTGTGAACGAAAGTTTGAAATCGATTTGGGTAAGTATGCATCATGCTGGAATTCTCTTGATGTTTGTACTGTCCACTTTTATTTGCATACAATACACGGAAATGTTGGAGTCTCTGGGAGTGGTTAGTCTGATTGTGGTTGGAGCTTTTTTTCTACCTTTACTTATTGAGTACCATGAGACCCACTTACTTGGGAGGATACTATGGCAAAGTAGAGAGTTCATCCAAAACGGGAAAAGGATCCGTGGAAGTCCTCTTATTAGGAGATTCTTTAGGTCATGCACGGATATTCAGTTAAAAACGGGATATCCATTTTTCGTAATAAGCTTCGACACGTTCCTCCTGATTGTTCATCAAGGAATCGATTTCATAGTTTCCTTGCTCGTTTTTGGGGGATGAGTAGTGTTTGCGCATAAGATATATTGGATAAAGAGTATTTTATGATGTATAATATTTAAAATAGCGACAATCAAACTACGATAGAATATTCAATGTCTCAAAAATCCCCCGTCTTCGGAAGACAAATGTCAATGTATTTGGTTAAAAAAATATTTGGTAATTGTAGAAGATAAGATAACCACAAAGATGGTGTAGATGAGTCATTTGTGAATTGTGAGTGCTTTATGAATCTAAATGAAAAACCTCTCATAATCAATTTCATTCAATGTAATGTTGTGCAATCCTTCTGTGTCATCTGCATCTGTGTAGTAAGTGCAAAATGGTACATGCGAAATGTGATATTGCGAATAGTAAACGCTTGTGTTGATTTCGCTTTGTTTAGGAACTACGAAATACGAAAAATCCTTGTCAAAAACGTTTGTACATTAGTCTAAAAAGACATAAGATCAAATAGCAGGTGCCCATTTTGTCGATACACAGTCAGTCCGTAGTGAAACAAATTAAATTTCCAACTACTGTTAGGAGACTCTCGAAACCTAAATTGAAGTCCAACCTTTATAGAAAATTAGGGACAAAACAGCCATGACTTACGAAGAAGCAGATTGTGGACTAGTTCCACTTCGGAACAACTTTCTCCTTCCAACTGCCAAGTTGGATGACCAAAAGTTTGAGTTCTACTTTCTAATCGATGCTTCCGGCTCAATGCAAGGTGAACCTTGGAATCNGTTCTACTTTCTAATCGATGCTTCCGGCTCAATGCAAGGTGAACCTTGGAATCTGGCTGTGCGTGCTCTAACGGTTAGTGGCAACTAGAACTATTGTTCGCACAATCTTTATTTAACCTACTGATTGCGAAGTTTAAAACTGGTAACGTATTTATACTCTTGCTTCTTCAGTTGTTTCTCCAGTCCTTGCCGGAAGACTGCTACTTCAATGTGATTGCGTTCTCGAGCAATTATAAAGTAATGTTTCCGCAGTCGGTCAAGTACAGCCGGGAAACCCTGGAACAGGCCAAATCTCGAGCTACTGGGATGTACATTGGAGGTGGAACAAATATCTACTCGCCTTTAGAGTATCTTTACTCCCAACGTCAAGTTCCTGGCTATCTCACCCAAATATTTTCTATTACTGATGGTCAAGTCAATAACCGAGATAGCGTCTTGAATCTTGTGAAATCGAAAGTGAAACATTCGAGGAGCTTTTCATTGGGAATTGGACGGGGAGTGGATAAAATCCTCGTTCAAGGAATCGCGGAGAATGCGGGTGGAATGTATGAATTTGTCGTGGAAGGGGAGGTGATTGAAAGCAAGATTCTTAACCAGCTGAAAACTGCACTGAAGCCAGCATTGCTAAAACCAATCAGGGACGCCGCTGCCTCTAGACTTATCCCCATGTATATTGGATAAGTTAGCTATTTTTGAATTCGCAGTGATATGCAACCTTACTTTTTAACTAAGTCAGTCATAATACACCATTTAAACATTGATTGTAGCTTGTTTGTTAATAATAATAATAAAAATTGTTTTAAAAAAATACAAATACATTCTCCCTTGTCTATTGTCCCTTAACCTGTTCGAAAGACTAAGCGGAAACTTGATGCGGAAAGCACCTAAGACCTTACTGAACCGCATGTTTCACGCGTAAATCCAAGTCAATGGAATGGATGTTGAAAATGGACTTTTTAGTACCAAGTACTTAAGCCGACACAGTATTGCAATTGTATTCCCAATTCCCTCCCACTCCTGACTACGAAAAAAGTGCAATGAATAACCAAGAAGCACGGTAAAGTGGTAAAGCTAACAAAAAAATATTTTATTTGAATTCACGGAACATTTTCAATCACAACAAATGCAAGGAACACGGTTTGCATGCGACTAGGATCTACTCCGTGTACAAACTCGCAGCAAACACGATGTCTCTCTTGATGCATTCTGAAGCTTCCTCCATTTTCCGTTTAAGCGAAGGGTCTCCAATAATCCTAGCTGCATCTTTGACATCTCTGATCATTTCATCAAGACGCTGAATCGTTCGGACAATTAATCCTTCTTGGACATCGGTAAGCTTCATTATTTCGAAGAATTCCTACGATAATACAAAAACCCACGTTTGAACGCAATTAAGTATTGATTTTGAATTGTTTCTTCCCGAAGAACACTGATCTTTCACTCACCTTCCCGCATGCCCATTCATAAACGACTTCAGCAAGTCCAAACTTGAATTGTTCCACGTACTGCTCCACCGGTTCCTTTAAGCCGCACTCTCTTTGTGCTTCCCCAATAATCCTCGCGATTCCTTTCACGGTTTCTACCCGCTGAAAAACAAAAATTGTATGCATTACCAGTCCTGGTTTCACTGATTTTTCACGTCAAGCACAAGTGTACTTACAGCTTGAAGTCCACCGGCTTGCTTCAAATTAGGCTCGTCTGTACTTTTCGCTTCAAATACCATGCAGGAGAGAAGGGCTGCAACTTCCTCAGGTGGTGCATCCGCCAGAACATTGTGGAGCACCATTTCTGTTACCATCAACTCGTTCTGGTTACCCATTTCACAGGCTACTCTGCCCTTCAGTTGGACTGTTAGTAAAAGAGTCGGTATCAATTACATACTTAGCAAATCAACAGTAACCCATTTAATGAAGTAAATGCGAGTTCATAATAATATCTTACCCAGATTCTCGTCATCAATGTATTTAAGTTTCTTTAAAACATTAATTCTGCTCTCGTACTCCTCATGCAACCTCAGCGATCTCGGGGATATCATATAATCCAAGTGCTCTTCTAGGTCCTTCAGTCTCATGAAACAAAAGACTTCACGGAACTATCAAAAATATGGCAAAGTTGTGAAAATCGTAGTGAAATGGAAGGTTAGTAAAGGTATCAAGAGTGTAAAATAGCTCAATGCAATACCTTCTCAATGAAAACGTTAGGATTGCAAACTGGATTATCTTCATCTGTGGTATAAGTGTTCCACAGATTCTTATGTGTTTTCAGATTAACCTTAATTTCCCGGTAGCGCATAAGCTCGCTGATTAAGTTGATATCTTTGGTATTCATTAACCGCTCATGAGGCGAGAGATCATTTGCTGGAAGCCCGCAATGCTGATTTTCCAAAGCTTCGATCAGTCTGGCAACATTGGGAGCTGGCATTTCACGTCTACAATGAAATAGTATCATTAATTAAATCAGAAGCATTGACTAGTAAAATAAAATAAAATTAGGTGGTATTAGCTTACTTAAAGCGTTCGATTTGGCGACGTCTGACATCGTTAGTAATGGAGCTGAAGTCAATCCTAGGAACAACCCCGTCAATAATCTCCAACACTTCTGGGTACTCTAAATCCAGTACTGTGTGCGGGCTGTATCCATATTCGTTGCGAATCGGTCGGAACTCCACAGGCAAAGAATGTGCAAAGTATAAAAAGCGGACAAAGAGCTTATCCAATTCGTCTGGGTTATCAAGTAGTGCAGCGTATTCACAGTCTGATACAGTAAGTCCCTTAGCACTTAATGGAATCTCGTCTTCTGGACCGGTCAACGTGAAAACGGTAAATTTACTGGGATTTTTGGGCGGTTGGCAGTCGAGTATAATACCATATCTTGTTGAGTACTTAGGTAGTCGTTGGAATGTAATTAACCGTCCAGGATTAAGCAGTCCAGGTCTAGTGTGACTTTTCAGAAATGGGACTAAGCTTTCTTGCAAGTTGATGCAGTCTTTGGCTTGTTTGTAGAATCGCACTAGCCTCGCATCGCGCTCGCCACCTTCCCATTCAATTTCGGCAACCTTCTGACGCACCACTTCCAGTTTCTTTTTCGTTTCGTCTATGTTAGACTTACGGGATCCAGCTTCCAGAAAGCTTCTTTTCATAACATCTTCTACAGTTAGACTCTCGACCCGGAGTAAATTCAATATCATGCTGTAGGTTAACCGAAACTGGGACTCTAACTTGGCAGCCTTTCCAAGCATCATTGTTTTGAGGTCGCCGATATCGGTAACAAATGTTTTGCACAGGATTATAACGGTTCCAGTTGTATCCAGACCTCGACGCCCTGCTCGACCGGCCATTTGAATGTATTCAGCTGGTAACAAGTTGCGAAACGATATTCCATCGTGTTTTCGGATAGAATCAAAAACGACTGTACGCGCCGGCATGTTCACACCCATTGCAAATGTCTCCGTCGCAAACAAAAGCTGTAATTAAACAACAAGCATGAAAATGAGGAATTAACTCATTCTTTACCAACCAGCTCAAACACGGAAAGAATCTACTTACTTTGACAAGTCCTTTTTGGAACATCATCTCCACTACTTCCTTCAAAATCGGAAGAATTCCGCTGTGATGCACTCCAACTCCACAGACAAGCATTTCATGGACAAGTCGCACTTGTGGAAGGTCCCTATCACTTCCCTTTAGTCTTCCTATACTCTTCATGAAGAAAGAATGGATCTCTGACTTTTGCGTCTCGGTGCATAGATCCGTACTGCAAAGCATTTGGGCATACATGTCACATCGCTTACGGGAGAACGTGAAGATGACCACTGGCAGCTTGTCCTGAACACAGGGATAAACAATATCAAATCAACCTTCCATTCGTTAAGTGACTTCACAGTATAACTTACGTTTTCTTTGAGGAAATTAACTAGACCAATGTACATCGTTTTCTCTGCCGCTTCGCTCATTTGATTTTTCCCACCCTTGGGACCGAACTGCTTCTCGTGGGACTTCTGACGGGATCTTTTTGCTTCAATGGCGTCATCGTGCCTGTGACATTATAAACCGAAGATATTGAATCCTGTGCAACTTAAAAAGGGATGTTGTGAATGGTTTAATTTGTCTTACCCTCGCTTTAAAAACTCGCCCTTTTCATCCACGATTTTCCAGTTTTCATTCCTCGATTTCCCTCCCGCCCCAGTGTACAAGTAATGTT
Source organism: Salina celebensis (assembly GCA_036561885.1). Lineage (NCBI taxonomy): Eukaryota > Metazoa > Arthropoda > Collembola > Entomobryomorpha > Paronellidae > Salina > Salina celebensis. Next base: position 7,072 of record JAAXOA010002109.1, on the reverse strand, counting down.
CCAAAGGTACCGGCCGCTTTGGGGTGCTAATCACATAAATCTTCTTCCTTTTTATCTCCCCGACCCAATTCGCAAACTGAAGAGCATTCGGGACGGTAGCACTCAACATAATGATACTAATATGCTGAGGTAGCATAATCAAAACTTCTTCCCAGACGTGGCCCCTCTCTTCATTGTTGAGATAATGGATTTCATCGAATATCACAAACTCTAGATCCCTTATCACGTCAGAACCGTTATACAACATGGACCTCAGGATTTCTGTTGTCATGATTAAACAAGAAGCAGCTGGATTGATTTGAACGTCTCCGGTGATTAGTCCAACGCTGTCGAATTGGTTTTTAAAATCGCGGAACTTCTGGTTTGACAGGGCTTTGATTGGGGATGTGTACACGGTTCTGAAAAATAATGAAATCATTATTTCCGTCACATGATCAATAAAAGCGTTTAGTCGTCAATTTAACTAGCTTCAAATTACCTCGTCATGTGTCGACATGATAAAGCAATGGCGTACTCCGCCACGACTGTTTTCCCAGCCGAAGTGTGTGCAGCAACAAACACGTTTTCATGGTCTTCCAGTTTAGCAATTGCCTGTTTCTGGAACGTGTCCAACTCAAACGGATATTGGAAAGCCATATTTGGTACTCTTTGCTCGAAGTCGTGCATAGGTTTGGTAACGTCAATCTGCTCAGCCCATGGCATTATCACAGGGTTAGTTCTGGACTGGGTTTTGCTGATTTTCAATACAGGAGCAGCGCTGGAATCTTCCTGGTGCCCTTCAGGATTGAGTAGGTCATCATCAATGTTCTTCAGAAGGAGTTTAACTTGTTGCTGCTGTTTGGCTACTTTGGCAGCTGAAGGTTCGTAGTCCATGTCGTTCTTCTTTCTAATATCCCAGAAGTTGACGGAAGCGTCCGGTAGGTCCTGCTACAAAGTTATGTTAATTACATACTTTAAAATTTAAAGGACACATATTGGCAGTTTACGGGCCAGAATCTTACCTTGACATTAGCCATGTCTTTGATGGATTTCGATCCAGTGTTTCCTTTGCTGAAATCCAAACCCTCTGAAAATCCTGGAGGAATCCATTGCAAATCTTTCTCAAACAATTGTTTGAAGAGTTGCTCCTCATCGCGATCTGCCTCCAATGAAATAGCACCGAACCGAGTAGCTGCTTCTTTTATCCGTTCTTCCTTTTCTTCGTCGAAACCGCCTGGCCAAAAGGGAAGGTTTGCAGAACATCCTTTGATTCCATCAACTTTACTGCAGAGGCCACGGTTTAACGAGAGGGAATTTTGCGGCGTTTGGACATTCAAAGAAGTTTCTTTTTCAACGTAGGAAATGATCTGTCCAGTCGCCGGGTTCCTTTTTACCTGTCAAAACGAAATAATTAAGATTATAATTTTGTGGCGTTTGGACATTCAAAGAAGTTTCTTTTTCAACGTAGGAAATGATCTGTCCAGTCGCCGGGTTCCTTTTTACCTGTCAAAACGAAATAATTAAGATTATACAGCTCAGTACGATTGCCCAGCTCGTGATCTTTCAGAGTAACTTTATTTGTTAGAAACACTTACTCTAATTGCAATTGGTAGCTGTGTCGGATTGAACTCCAACAAGGAATCAACATTCCTTGGGACCTTAATTGGCTTCACATTTTCTTTAAAACTATGCAAAGGATTGTTCTTCACACTCAAATGAGGCTCCAAATGCTCCGAAATGTTCCCTGTCACCGGCGGTAGGCCTAAATTAAACTGTCAAAACGAAAAAAAGACAACATTTTTAAACTTATTAAATTCCTAAAACAATCGTTCAAATCTTTTTGTTTTGCTTACAAATGACGGGATTCCGTTGGGATCTTCAGCCATTTTGACCAGTATTTCATTAAGATTGTAACTGTTTATAAATCCAACCGACTCAGACGCATTCTGCAAACTTATTATGGCAAACAAATAAGTTTCAAAATTTCGAAAACTTTAAACTTCAGACTTGGTTGCTCGATCAGAAACACAAGTTTTCTGCATCTGTTTTGACGAATGACAACATTTTCGTTCGCAGACGTTTTACTCCATAGATAACATTTGGGGCAGCCTGAGACTCTAAAGTCTTTGTTCACTTTGTTAGTGACGCTGTATCAATCAGCTCACCAGTGCAATTCAACACACAGCCCGATCAGGAGCTTGATACCCAATGGAGGCCTTTTATCCTGTCGTGAGGCTTCATTTTTATTCCAAGTCTCTTCATCGCCTCCTCCTTGCCGTCTACTTTTACGTTGTTCACAATCGTTTCCTTCGCGAGGTTCGCGAGACATTTCTTATGAGAGAAAGCAGTGTGGACTTTCACTTTATCTTTTTCATTTATAGAGTGAGGAACAGGGGGCGATCTGGACCAGGACAGTTTGATGGATGACTAACGCACTTGCTTATCTAGAACTGTTTTATCTATCGATTTGATGGCCTTTAAGCCGTAATCTAATTGTCAATTGTGAGTATTCACATATTATATCTGATGCTTATCATATAAGAACCATCACTGTATGCTTCATCGTTATCAACTACTGATAAGAACGGTACTGGTGTAAAAAATGGGTGACCGTGTGTTTATGAGGTCATGAATAAAGTGGTCAGTTTGCAGTTGCAAAATATTGTTTTGCGCTTTTAATTCAGTGATCAGAAATGCAACAGTTTAATTATGCATGTTTAGCGAATAGAAACAAGCTACAGCACAAGTTACTCAACTGAAGACTTTGAAAACTTTACATTTTGAAAATGGTTAAGGATAGATTAAAGGAGCTTGTGGATAAGTTAAATGATTCTTCTTTGAGGTCAGAAGCTGATGGAGGAGCTGGAAACGCTGAGGATGAGGTTGTCATTGAAATGGGTTGGGTGGATGGGGACATGACGAAATATTTGGACAATGTAAGGTTAGTCAGTAGTTAAATTTCAAATTGTGTGTTTTACACTGGTAAAATTTTTAACTTTGTGCCAAAGATTCAAGACCACAGGAATACTCTACTCAAGATCAGTTCGGAAATTGAAAGGATAAAAGTGCTACAAGCCAATTTGTTAAATTCACCAACAAGGGACAAGGGTAAGCTATACTATCACGTAACGGTTTCAGGTTTTGTTCAGAGAATACATTTTGGTGCGCTTTTTATAATTTGTAGAAAACGAAACCGAGCTAGATGGACTCATGAATTTGGTGAAAGTTTCATGCAGGAATTTTATGAAAACCCTAAAAGGTTCAAGTTCTCAATTCGTTCTAATCCAGATCAGAATTTACTAATTCAATCGAGTTTTATCTTATTAGAAATTGAAACAATCGCAAATAAACCCAAGTCCGAGCTGACTCTCACCCGTATCCAGAAAATTCAGTATGAAGCCCTCCGGAAATCGTTCACAGACCTTCTTGAAAGCTACCAGCAAGCTCAGACAGAGTATCATGACAAGTGCAAGCTGCGAGTGAAAAGAATGATAGCCATTCGGGATAGTGCAGAAGGTCGAGACAACGCTGCCTTTGAGAGTGACGATGATGCTCATATTGGAAACGTCTCCATTTTTACGGAAGGAGTAAAAATATATAAAAGAATTTGCATAGATCTGCGTTGGAAATCACCAATTTAAAGCGGGCGTTTGTTTTATAGTATGCGGCTCAAATGGAGGGAGCCAAGATGGAACTGAATCTTGTTGAAGAAAGGAATCATAGACTTGTTAAAAGTTGAAAAGGCGATCCAGGATCTTCATGAGTTATTCATGGAAATGGCACAGCTTGTGACACTTCAAGGAGAAGTGATTGACAACATTGAGAAAAATGTAAATGAGGCGGTGTCAATGACGGATGGGGCAAAGTATCAATTAGCGGAGGCTAAGAAGAAGCAAACCAGCGCTAGAAAGGTATTTTTCTCATTACATCTTAACGAAAGAAGGAGGGTTTTTAATAATTCAAGTGTATTTTTGTGTTTTCAGAAAAAAATTATAATCATAATTGTTCTCATTATATTGGCAATCGTATTGGGAGTGATTTTGTACGTGTCATTTAAATAACAAGTTAAAATGAAATTACCTGCAAAAGCCTGCAAATGTTAAGCATATGTGAGTTATGTATAATTGAACTTAAGTATTACTTAGCAATTACAATTTAAGCCTGATCAATCGCAGGATTGTACCATTTCTACCAAAATTAATCACTGGATGATCTTCATTTAATATTGCACGTTGCACGACACACGAGGAACTAACATAAACGCACTACATACCATTTGTCATTAATTTTGCATTTTTTTTTTCGTTTAATTACACAGTAAATTATCCACATGAAATACATAACTCTAGTCCAACCCACTGTTTATTTACAATTTACAATGCTTTCAACGCCTTATGAGCGTTGATAAGCCCATGTCCAATAAAATTGTTGGGAATAGTCCGCTTATCATAATGCTTACAGCATGGATTAAAAATTTGAATATTAGTTTCTGCCGTTTTGGCCAACACTGCAAGCACCTGCTCAGATGTCAAACCTGGCTTCTTAGAAATTAGTAGGGCGACAACACCTGCCGCCAAAGGTGCCGAAAAGGACGTACCTCCCAGATTTCTGTATGAGGCGTCACCCGTTGAATCGGCACAGTTTAAATCTATTCCTGGAGCAGTAATGTCCGGCTTGATAACTGAGTCCCCTTGGAAAGAGGGTCCAACCGAACTGAAATCGAGGAACTCGTACTTTCCTCTGGCGGTACTTTGTTGGACACCTCCAACCGAAATTATGTAGGGTAACTCGGCCTGGATAGTTGCCAGTATTACATCCTGGTCCTTGGTTCCCGGCTGAAGCTACTATGATGATTCCAAGTTGTTTCAACTTTTTCAAGCCCACATATTCATCCTGATCGTAGCCAGGGTCTTGTCCTATAGAAAAATTTATGATGTGGGGATGCTTCTCACATTTATAATTCGTTTTGTCCGGAAGTGTTGGACACGCCATAAAGTCGAGACAAGCCGCGATTGTCTCTGGCAGACAATGTGTACTTTCACAGCCTACACAAGCCATCCATTTTGCATCTGAAGCGACTCCCCCAAGCAGTTGTCCCGCTGCTGCACCACCTACAGCTAAGCTGGCTACAGAAGTTCCATGACCTTCAAGATCCCTTGGCTTATCATCCTGGGTGGGACTTGTATTGGTTGGGTCAAACCACCCATATTGTCCCAAGTAGTTGTTTTTTAGTGTTTCATGAGTGACCCGAACTCCAGTGTCAATTATTCCAATTCTTACTCCTTCTCCTTTGTGGCCAAGTAAATCCCAGGCTTGTTTGATATTCATTGCCTCCAAGTGCCACTCCAGGTTAGGTTGGGAATGGGTTTGCAACACAGCCGAACTCATGTTTCTAATTGGCCTCAACAAGGTCGCTCTTTGAAGGCTGATCCTTGTAACTTTCGGATCAAGAGCTAAAGCCGTGATGATCTCTTTGGATGCCTGATTCACAAACATTTGGTTACTTGTCCAGTAACTGTTCATGGATTTGAAAGGTGGGGTTCCACTCGACCTTTTTGCTTTCGCTTGGTTGAGCAGTGCAGCTGCATTCGACTGAGCTGCAGCCATGTTGGTCTTCATGGAAGCTACTTCAGTGTTATATGCGCTCGAAGAACTCGAAACCGCACGACCGGAAGCTACCTGTTTGTCCTTGTCCGAATCTTCATCACGAAACGACACTACTACATCGTTCAAGGAATTTCGGGAACTTTTCAAGTTGATCTGCAAGTTTGCTGTGGAATTTCTGTTCGGCCAGTGGGTTGGCTACAATTCCAGATACGAAAGTTAAGGTCAAAATGAGAATCACGGCGGGATTCATGTTGCGGGGTATGGTGTGTTGGAAGTTTAATAGATGTTTGGTGTAGCTGAACCGATGCTAAATCAAGTTTCTTTTTGCTATTGCGAATTTAAATTTTGAAAAGAAGATAAGCGCAAGAATATTGAACCAATAGTGCAAAGAGGAAATCAATGAGCAATTAAAGTGAAACGATAATGAAACCATTATACCAGGAAATCCACCTGCTTCTTTGTTTGAAACAATGAGGAATGGAATTCAAATCGTGTTTAAACACGATAAATATCTATTTCCACCGAAATGTATTTGTAGAGTTTTTTTAGCACTGGGAAAATCACTGCGACTGCTACAAAAAAAGTTTATGAGCCCCATAGAGTAAATGATCAAGCTAAATTAGTTTCTTCTTCTCTATTCTTGTTATTCCTGAATGATTAGCCCACTTTGATTTGATTGTAGCGTTATTTGAGCCTTGAGATTTGAGAAGTATATGTAAATGTAACTTTAACTGCTCATTTATTTCTTATTTTGTGCCTCAATAGTGAATCCAAACTCGCTCGGAACGCTGTTCAGGAGCTCGCAGGTCAATTGTAGATCTCCGTATCATATCATGAATCCTGCGATCCTAATTTTGTTCTTCACATTGACGAGACAGCTTGCCAGCCCCCTGATTAACCAGAAAATCCACAGAAACCTTGCAGAACGACTTGAAAAGTTTCCAGATTCCCTAAACGATGTGGTAGTTTCGTTTCGAGATGATCAAGAGGACATTCAAAAGGCCAAAGCGGTAGCTTTCAGAGCCGCGGCAGCGAATACAAGCGCGTATGACATTAAAATAGCTGCCTTCCAGGCCCAAATGGCTATAGCTCAGGCAGGAGCAACTGCAATGCTCACACAAGCGAAAGCAAGAAGGTCCAGTGGTAGGCTACCCTTCCAGTCTATGAACAGGTACTGGATAAGCAACCAAATGTATTTGAAGCAGGCTACCAAAGATATCATCGTAGCTTTAGCACTTGATCCCAAAGTAGCAAAGATCAACATTGAAGGCACAACAAAATTAAGGACGGTTAGGAACAAAACTTCTCGACGCCGTGCAGGGACCTCTGCCAGATTTCGATCGAAGTCAGGCCTGGAGTGGCACTTGGAGGCAATGAATGTAAAAGACGCCTGGGATTTACTTGGCCACAAAGGAACTGGAGTAAGAATTGGAATAATTGACACTGGAGTTCGGGTTACTCATGAAACACTAAAGGACAACTACTT
>JAAXOA010002108.1:0-13980 GCA_036561885.1 Salina celebensis | reverse complement strand
AACGACGAAACTGGATGAAGGATGATGACGGAGAGCTGAACAAGGAGGATGACAAGGTTCCTCTTGGACAGAGTAGGATCTCGGTTAATCCCAAGTGGATGATAACGACCGAGAGATGATAACAAACTTCCGAACAAAGACCGGATAGTTTAGGTACAAACCGGGTGGCTAGGAAGATAGAAACAATTCCTAGTTGTAGCACTCGTCATGTACCATTATGCATCACCACCTTGCATGAAATAAAATGTATTTTATGAATATAAAAATTACCAAAATATGCCTTGTTGATGGAGATGATCCTGTTGGTGAAAACTAACACGATCACTAGTTGCCAGAGTTAGGCGTCAAGGTGGTTTTGCCAGAATTAGGCGTCAAGGTGGGTTGCCAGAATTAGGCGTCAAGGAAGAAGAACTTGGGGTAATTTAATACTCCGCAAGTTGAAGTGCTTCCGCACAGGAACAAGACAAAAAATAAACTGAAGTGATTCTGCGTAGTAGCCTTGGGATAGCTTCAGTGAAGATCCCAAGGAGAAAAATCTAAAATGAGTTTTTCTATACAGCTATCAGTTTATGCAAATTTCCCGAATCTAGCTGGATGAATGTTGGTCCTACATGAATTTCATCTAAACTTTTGACCTTCTTCCCCTCATCATCTTCGAACCATTTCAATGCTCCATGCAAAACTACATGAAAGTTGTCTCGTGTTATTTTGTGCCTCTACACCACTGCCTGCTTGCATTTCACTTATCGCACATGTTTCCAAGGCAATTTGGAGATACGATTGCCAAAGGTTAATAATTCAACCTCAACCGGTAGTTTTGTATGGATTCACCTTAGTACAATCTTGTAAATTCAGATAATGAGTTACATCGCTTATAAAGTTATGCTTGTTTGTTAAAACATTATTAAAACCTCTTTATCGGTGAAACCTGATATTGACGGATATCTCAGGGCTTTTGATGAATGCAAGCTTTCAAGAAGAAAGTTTCAATTCGAGAATATTATTAAAGAAAGACAAGCGTGTGTTAGTGTTACTCGGCAAGTATCGATGCTTTGTTTCCCTTTGTGGTAACTCTTTGTAGTTGCAGTACCAAACGTTCCAACCTATAGTCCAGTCAATAAACTAACAAACACTGGTAAAAATATATGGGCATGAGTAAAAACATGGGATTAAGTACATTATCACGATGACAAATGGAAGATAAACAAAGCTTTAAATGTTGTGACGATAACTTTCAAGTAGCACACCACCAGGAGATAGTAGTCAGGAGACTAGATCCTATTTTCCTATCCACGTAACCAAGGAGAGCATGAGCTTCACAGTTTTGTGCATACCTCCAGTTCTTTCTTCAGTTTCCTTTACTGAAGAAATGTACCCGAGAGCAGACCTGTAGGTTTTCTTTTGCTAATAACTTCGTCGAATAAGTTTTTTTATACAAAAATTATTTAGAAAGAATCAGCAATTTTTTTTACACATATCATCCTTTATTCGACAAGATTTGACATAATTTAGGCAGTAAAACTAAAAATTGCTAAGCGTATCATTATACCCCTACTTGTTGACATCACGAAGTCTCTAGGTCCTGCCCTGCCTAGTGAGAAGGTAATATAGTTGGCAGAGAATATGAACATTCGCTACTTCATTTAAATGTTACTAATCCAGATTTTAGAAATTTAATGGTAACGTTCCAAGTATCCCGGCGCACATAGAGATGTGCCCAAAGCGTCGAAGCTCAAGCTTTGGCAAGTTACGTGGATAGGATCTAGTCTCCTAACAGGAAACTTCATATTGAGGGGGAAAAATTCCCATGTCGAGTGGGTGAGGAAACGTTATTCCCGTTGTTGTTTAAAAGTAAGATGAAAGTATAACTGACAAGGAAATCTGTCAAGTTTCTGGTCCTTCCTGGTGGTCTGTTCATGTGAGATTCTCGAAACGGTCGTGGGATTTGATAAGAATCTGGGCATCTGCAACTTGCTATTATTACATAAAACAATATACTGGTCTTCATTCTTAAATGACACTAACATAACAAAATCAAAACTGAGGCTACAAAGTAATCATAAATCTCATAAGCTTTCTTTAAATCTATTCTGCTGATAGCCACTAGCTAGCTTAATAGATAGCCACATGACATCTAATAACAAAGCTCTGCGAATATGAGCTGTAAATAATCAATGAAGTAGCCTGTAAATTATACGGAGAAAGTAGCGAGAATGATATTTTTTGAAGAGTCATTCTTTCAAGATAAATCTATTGCTGTCATCGCCAACACTATCGTAGAAGACTCCTGAACAGAATTGGGGCATGGTTGAAATATGGCTTGCCGTTTGCTCTAAGGCTACTGGAAACACTATCACTTTTAAGTTTCATACACCAAAGAAAAATCGACAATCTGTCTTTTTTGTTATCTCTTAAGAATCGATGACAAAACCACAAAAAAGGTATAATATAAGACATGACTAGTTTCTTTTATACGCTGATAATATCAAGAAAAATACCATCACCGCACTATGTACAAGGTGGAACTTTCTGTATTCAGGATGTATGTACAATATCATCACAACAAAATGAAGTCTCTTATGTCCTGCATGCAATGTTTCCTGGAACTGCTTTTCTTTTGTATTTTCTTACGAACTCTCAAGAGGTTTCCAAAATGGAGCATACATTCATGAAAGGAAACTTTAGTGTCGACAACAATGGAATGAACGAATGCGTATAAAATGGAAGGGAGGTAAGGTAAATGAAATTAAAACGTGTCATTTCATTTCCTCATCTCATCATCTATAATGGCCCAGGGAGAGGGAGACGACTTCAGTCAAACTCCCTTTGGTTGCTTAGACAACCATGGAACCCAAGCTAACGAAGCGATACTTTTCTATCTCATATATATGATAGATTGAAAAAAATGTCTGTTAGGAATTTCCGGCCCAGAGAGAAATAAATATATCCGGTCCATGTTACCGTACAATATATATTGTTTCAAGATTTTACAATTTTAAAAAATCTAACTGTGGAAGTGATTGTCACAGCAATAATGTGTAGCTCTCCGCCCCACCCTCATGTCACAAACTGTAACACGGTCCCCGATACCCCTACCCACCACGATATGGAACGTTCTGTAGGGATCTCCCCCAACTACGGCTATGGATGGCTACATGTCACTTGTCGGACCGCAAATTGACAATTTCGAATGTTGGACTTGCCCATATTTTTGGTTTGGTTTCAGCTTTCGATATAGCGTGGCGTATGGGATGGGATAGCATTCAAGAGCTCAGTAAGAGGCGTTTCTCTATGTGTAATGGGAAGTTTTCATAGCATTGCATTCACTGCTTTAGATTTTTTGCTTCCTTTAAGCTTTGACCTTTGTATTTATAGCGTTCAAAGCTTTCGTCTCATTTTCTGTTCCATTCAATTCAGCTTTATGTAAAACAACGGACAATAAATAAGAATTCAGATCCCTTATAAATGGAAGCTCATTTCATCATGTATAAATGCACCCGCTAGTTTCCATGTGCCCAACTCCGTCTGATGGCCCCGATTTTATCCCGTCAAGCGAAGAAAAACCTAATTACAACTAAACAGTACAACACAATGAAGCAAAAATTCGGAAAGAAATGAGGGCTAGTTTGTTGGATTCAGCGAACCGTGCGCGTCAGCAGATGAATATAACTAACACGTTCTTTTGTAACTATCTTTCTCCTTTGTCCTTGGTAGACATAATAGTCTTACATCTCATCTCGTCGTCTCACTGTCCGGAGTGAAATGAAAACCGAGGGTATACGCAAATTTATAATCAAATTAGTTGATACGGACATTTTGAAATTAAGGCATAATATAATACAACAGATTTCTTCTTTCACAAAACTTGATCTTTAGTTAATTTGCAGTTTTATGCTTTACCCGTGTCCGTGTCATGTTAGGGAAGCCTCGTTTCTTCATGAAGCTTGACAAAAACTAGCATAAGTTGAGTGCAAGAAATCAGCCAGAAAATTCAGCTTTTTTGTATGAAAGAAGCATAAGGACAGCGGAACTCTAACTGACACTTGTAAATCTTTGCCTCTATATTCCACTTTATGAATTCAAATGCACCAGTATGGCTGTACCGGGTCTCCATGACGATTCGGGCTATGATGGAGTATTGGCCAGCTACCCGGCAGAGCCCAGAGTAAGTAAAGTAAGCGGTCGTCGTACATAAAGTACTTCACGTTGGTTGAAACGTGGGTCATTTGTGAATGGCCCGAAAAATGAGGGTATGGGAGTAAGTCTCCACCTGACGAAGATGCGGGCGGACCAGCCGTAGGTCTCCAGGCCCTTCCGCCTGCTCCACCTACCCTAGTGCCAACGAGACCAACGTAATGGATCATCCAAGAGGTGCAGTTTGGGCCAAGTTATTTTTCTACGTTTTTATTACCGCAACGTTATATTTTTAATCTTAATCATGAAAAAAGTATAAATCGAGGTAATTCGATAGCATTAAATCCTCTTTGTTTACACATTTGCGCAGAGAAAACAATCGTAAAGTCAACATGAACACGCATCATATTTCAAAAAGGCTTATATTTACGCTGCTGCTTCAAAAGTTGGACACGCTTCTTGTCCTCCTCAAATTTCTTCTTCAGTTCAGTTAGTTCTAATAATATGAAAAATTAAAATGTATTAATATACACTCGTTTTTTTGGAGACTGCTCATTGAGCTATTTAAATTACGTTTCATTTTTGATTCCTTCATTTGCGCCGGATTAATATTCATGAGTTGTTTCTCTTGTTTCTTCTTCTTCTCCCGTAAGCGTTGTTCCATGGTTTCCGACCGAACTAATCCGCTTGTCGACTTTCTCCCACTGTTCCACAATAAACAGGAAACAATTTAGACCATTGATTAACTTTGTAATTTGTATGAGAAACTTTTATTTGACAAATGTTTATTCATCTTACGTTCTCGTAACTGTTACCCAGCCATCGTCATCAGGTTGATTTGCCAATTTCTCCATCTCCTTTCGCCGCACTTCATCCTTATCAAAATTGCTCATAAACTTCCGAACTGATTTCTCAAGTTTCTCGGTTTCCACAACTCGACTGTTGTACACGTTAATCCATCCTAGTAAAATTCAATTAATTCACTATTTATTACTACCATTAATCATCCCTAGAATTGTCGGAGACCGGCGTTTTTTCGAACATTTACGGTATTTCGTTTTCGAAGTTATTTTCCTTGTCCCATAATTTAGCTTCACTTACTTGAAAATCCAGCGTTAACTGGTTTCCTCACGATCAAAGGTTCTACATCGTCCACTGACAATTTAAGGATTTCATTAACTGCCCCGATACTTTCAAACACAACGTAACCAACTTTAAATCCTCTGATTGTACTCTTTTCGGTTGGAAACAAAAAATCCCTCGGATCAGGCACACCCGCCGTCGCTTTCTGATGAAGGTAGACTTTCTCGACGGTCCCAAACGTTTCAAATATTTCTTCAAGATGAACCTGTCGTCCGAATAAATAGAATAAAATTACCGAATCTTTTGCAGCTAACCTACTATTTGTAACCTGTCGTATCTTACGTGGCTGAAATAAGGAGGAACATTATGACAAAGAATCGTACGACCTGGTGGTTTATCCCTGGTCAAATCTTTGATTGACACTTCATGTCTTTTGAAAAACAATTGATGTGTCGCCATACTTCCTGAAGAAAACTTCCACTGGATAACTTAAAGACAAAAAAATCACATATACAATTCATTATAACTGAAGGCTATTATTTAAGCTTATCTTCCTGTCCTTCAGCTTACCATTAAAACCATTCAAGTTTCCACTGGCAGCCTTAGTCTTTTCTACTTCGGTGCTATCATTCATCAACAACTGATTAATCACATCTTCCCTTAAAGATTTTCCTTTCACAACATCTCGTTTCGGTTTCTTTTTCCCTAGTCTTTTCAATCCTTTCCCAAGTTTGGCCTTTTTAATCTTTCCATTCTTCTTTGTCAACGAGTTAACATGGTCCGTTTGTTCAGGCTTATCCTTTTTTACTGCCATTTTGTTACTATTTAATTGTTTCTTCTTTGTTTTACCAATACACCTGAGGTTCTCATTCACCGCTACTACACTATCCGGAATTTTGCCTTTCTTGACCATTCGAATCCAAGTTCACAAATCCACTTCACAACAAGATCCGTTGCTCTAAAACAATTAAAGTAAGCGGTCATTCACAATTTACGTCAGAGGTATTGAAAAGTGGATGTGTGTGTACTGATGGAAAAATGGGGGTATGAGAGCGAGTCTCCATCAGACGACGGGCCGAATCTGGTAGCCGAGAGGACCGAACCCCAACAGCTGACAAACTAGCCCCGTCCGCTGGTACAGACGAGGATCCCCCGGTTGCCAGGTCTCTCCCTCCAATCCTTCTCGCACGCTCCCTTCCCTTGACATCGCCGCCCTAACAACGGGCACGGTTTTTTGCTCCATGGCTCATTCGGCCCCTGGCTCGTCTGGGTCAACCTACTACCCACCGGTGGATCGTCGGTGAACTGTGGGGTTCGCTGGTCTTGGCTGACCGGGTCCGACCCGTCGTCTGATGGAGACTCACTCACTCACTTACTCCCACTCCCGTCCCGGCCGTCCCCCATTTTTCGTTCAATACACAAATAACACACCTGTCAATCCCCTTCAAGTAATTTATGGGTTACCCCTATTCACTCGAGAAAGCTGGATCCATTAAAATAATCACTGGAAAACTGGACCAATCGCTCGAAAAATTAGAGAGAACAAAACCGTGAGGATCGATAGCTTATAAGCACGTGCTTTGAACAATGTTTAGAAGCTAAGCTCAGCTGGGATCTTGCTCCCTCATACAACATTGGGGCGTTCTGACACGTGCATTCTCATGCATTTTGTATTTTGTAAACAAAACACGGAACAACTGACTGATCGTGAGTAGAACAGAATTCAGTTTAGGCTGATTTGAATTTTTTTTAATCTGGAAAGGGGGGATTTGCAATTAACACCGATTCGAAAATGAAGCTTGTATCATGTTCACGGTTAAGTGTCCTTACAGTATTCGGAAGAAGCCACTTGCAGTGGGAAAGGTGTAATCATTTAGCAGTGTTCATGAAAAACTTCTCATCTGGACTGGCACCGCAAAGTTCAGAGCAACAATTTTCAGAACTTGGTATTAGAAGCATTAAAGACGTAGTGAATTCCGGTGCAGTGGATGAAAATGTCAGGATTCATGTACGTTATGGCAAGTTTTACAACGACTAATCACGTCTTATTGAAATTGTGCTTATAAATTTCTGAAATGAATGCCTCGTTTTCGTTGGATTAGGGCTGGATTAAGACGTACCGGAAGCTCAAGGAGAATATCTTCATGGACATCTCAGATGGGTCGTCAGAACATAGATTGTGTGTTGTAGCCCGATCCTTGGAAACACCAAAGGGTGTCAACATCCATGCTTCAGTTGAAGTAATCGGGCAATTGCAACGAAATCCAAAAAATCCTGGAGTATTGGAAGTGCACCCTAGTCTGATAAAGCTGGTAGGAGGTTGTGACCAGAAAGCGTATCCATTTGGAGGAAAGGTCCAGTACAGTGCGGATCACCTGAGGCAATATCTTCACCTCCGGCCAAAGACAAATAAGTACGTCAAAATCCAAATGTCCCCTCCAACTTTATTGAACGACATGTGTAAAATACCATTTTCTATCTAGATTCTCGTCACTACTACGTTTACGAAGTGATCTGTCTAGGGCGGTCCACGAATATTTCTCCAGCAACGGCTACTTCCAAATCCATGTCCCTATTCTAACCTCAAACGACTGTGAAGGAGCGGGCGAGACTTTCACAGTTCAACCATCAAGCCATGAGTTGATAAATGAGATGAGAAGCGCTGGAGCTGGGAAGGATCGCGCTGGAAAGCTTCCGGTAGGATCAAGTATTTTTTGATAAGAGCGTCCATTTGTCCGTGTCAGGCCAGCTTCATTTGGAGTGTGCTGCAACTGGGCTTGAGAGAGTGTGGACTTGCTCACCCGTCTTCCGAGCAGAAAACAACCAGTCCACCAGACACTTGTCTGAATTTTACATGATCGAGGCGGAAATCGCATTTGCACACAACATCCAACAGATTCTGACCTCTATAGAGGGTCTAGTCAAGCATACTTCAAGGAGGATTTTAACAGATTCTATTGGTGACTGGAGCTTACAAACTAAAGACTCCGAAAGGAATATCCGGGTATGATTAAAACATACCTAAAAGCTGAACGATCGTTATTTTTGTTTGTTGTGTCAGGGGACAAACCATCCTCATAATTACTTGTTTCAGCAAATTTTAGATCACATCTTAGCCGATCCATTCACGGTGATGACGTTTGACGAGGCCTCTAATTTACTCAAAGACAAAGCAAATTCAATAGTTGATCCAAACAAAGGACTGAGTCGCGAACAAGAACTTGTTCTAGTCGAACGCTTGAATGCAAACAGACCTATTTTTGTGATAGATTGGCCGAAAGAAATCAAGCCGTTCTACATGCGAGAGTGCGCTTATGACGAAACAAAAGTAAGAACATGCTTGGAAATCGGGAAAAAAAATCGCTGGTTCATTACACTTCATAATACATTTATTTAACCATTCTTTACGCCAAGGTCTCTGCAGTTGATCTACTCGTTCCCGGTGTAGGCGAACTCTGTGGTGGAAGTCTTCGGGAACATGATGTCTCCAGATTGGCTCACAAAATAAACAGGATGGATCCAACTGGGCATTTGATGGACTCCTTATCCTGGTATTTCGATATTAGGAAATATGGAGGAACACCGTCTGGGGGATACGGAATGGGCTTCGACAGGCTTCTCCAGTTACTTACAGGCACGCACAATATCAAAGATGTAAATCCTTTTCCCCGATGGGCACATCATTGTGCAATGTAATTAAATTGTATACAGCAATAAACCGTTATACGTTATCAGTATCCTGCAACCATAAATGTTGCCAATTATTGAGCACTGCGGTATCATATGCTATCTAAGATCATGTTTAATATTTGTCCCTCTCGTTGGATGTCCGGATTCCAAATCGCCTGTCCGACGATAACTGCCCAGCGTTTCGACTTAATCGACTTCAAATTTGGTACAGAGGTTCTCGGGGGTGCTCCGCTTCGGTGTATAGTTTTTGGCGAAATTTGGTCCGAATGTTTGAAAGAATGAATTTTCAATCCATAACGTTTGACCGATTCCAACCAAATTTGGGAGGTCGATGATGATGACACATGGGAACGATCTTTAATCTTTTTCAGGTGCCTATGTCAACTTAAAAGTAGCCTGTAATGGCCTAACTTTCGTCACGTGTATTTTTACATAGCGTATTGGAAGGTGCTTGAATAGAGTTGCTCAATGACGCATGCTTGGGTTGACGATGTCAATCCGGAAGGTGTCTGTCAGTGATTAACTTTCGTCACGCATTTTTACATACCTTGTTACTTTGTACCGGGCTTGGACAGAGCTGCTCAATGCTTGGGTTGACGATGTCAATCCGGAAGGTGTCGAACTATTGTCGTATGAACTTTCGTATCACATGCAACGTATCATTAGAAAACCCAAGCCCTGTCTGTAATTTTCGCCGTAACTTGGAGGCGTGGTCAAAGGTCTAACCTTTTCTTTCAACTTTAGACTTCATGTGTGGGATATCATTCGACAGCTTTGAATTTAAGTTTTTTTCTTTCTTTAAAGCTTTCAGCATCGTTCTTATAGCTTTTAAAAGCTTTTAATCATACTCCCCAAGAAGGAATATTAAGTCCATGCCCATGGATTTTCTACCATAGTAACGGGAAAGTGTTAACTAGGAAATCCAAGGATTCGTTTACGAGAATCCTTTACGAGCTTTTGAATTTTGAATGGCTTGTTACTGTGTTTATCGCGAATGTTTCGTAAACGAATCCTTACATTTCCTAGTTAACGCTTTCCCGTTATGATGGTAGAAAATCCAGATATAATTTTCTTGATAATCCCCTATTCATTATGATGATGATGTAAGTAAAATAGCCTCCGTATATATTCATCCCGACAACCGTAATATTCAAGATGCCTAGTGTCAATTGTTTGTTCAATACGAAATCTATGCTTACCTGGCTATTCTCTAGGGGAGTATGTATGATGATGATAAAACTTTCACTTTCTTTCTCTCTACTCTAAGGTTTTGTTGCTTTCTCCTCATCTTACCGTCCTCCTGTCGTAGTCACATTCCCCGTTAATCTCGGTTGCTAAGGTTGCTGAAAAACGACTTGTTACTACAGCCCTGGCAAGAAATGACTTTAATTTTGAATTAAAATCTATCAGAGGCTGATCGTTGATCACCATTCCGTGGATTATATCGTTCCAGTTCTTCCAAGCGTTTTAAGTCTTCTCAAAATGGCGACATCTGCAAGTCTCCATCCGAAATACGTTTTCGGGTTAAATGAGTCCTGCCAAGGAGGTAATGTACACTTTGTGGACAATAACGTAATTATTTACCCTGCCGGCAATACCGTCACTACTCTAAGCTTGGATGCGAAGTCACAGTCGTTCCTTCATGGAGCTGAAAAGTACCTAGGGGTCTCTGCGCTAACTGTTTCTCATAATCGGTAAGACAGAAACGGAAGCCCACCATTGCTCCCGTTTCAATCCTTCATCATTCCATTCCAAGTGAAACTATGACATAACTCTTATTTAAATGTTCCCCTAGTCTGTATGCAGCTGTCGGTCAAATTGCGGAGAGGCCGGAAATCACAATATTCGACTTGAAAACTAACAAGAAAAAGAAAACTATCCAAGGAGCGGATCCATCAGNTCACAATATTCGACTTGAAAACTAACAAGAAAAAGAAAACTATCCAAGGAGCGGATCCATCAGTGAAAGAGTTCATTTCTTTAACCTTCACGGCCGACAATGTACACTTGGGAGCCCTGACCAACGCACCAGACTACAACTTTGTTCTTTGGAAATGGGACAGGAATCGGCTTGTCACTTCAGTGAAAGCAACTGGCGGTTTAGGACCAGTTTACCAGGTAAGAATTATCGATTTTATTGAGAAAACATCCTTAAACAGTAAAACTGATGTTTATCCCGTTATTAATTTAGATTTCCGCCTCGCCCGGCGATGCCAACGTTCTTTGTAGTATTGGAAACGCTTGCTTTCGTTTCTACCGATTTAACGAGAGTCACCTCAAACCTTTCGGATTCCAGCGTGGCGACGCCTACCACTTTCTATGTCATGCTTGGTACAAAAACGACAAAGTGATCGCCGGCACTGCAGCAGGCACTGTGATGCTCTTCGAACGAGGTGAATACAGACATGACGTCCCCATCAAAAATGTGCCGAATGAAATCAGTGGTGTGCTGTTGGACCGTGCGAAACTATCTTCGAAACCAGGTGCTCGCTCTGGAAATATGGACGCTGCCGCATTAATAGCTACAATGGCCCTGGGGAAGTCGAACCCTTATCAAAGATCCTTCTCTGTTTTCAGTGGAACGGAGGTAACAGCGATAGCCACTTGCTCCAAAGGATTTGTCGTTGGCTATGGGGTTGGAAACGCAATCTTTTATGAAGAGCAACCTATCTACACAACGAACGAGGAACATTACAAACAGCTTTATGTAATACGCATTCCCCGCGACACCTCAGAAGCCGAAGATAGGATAATTGTAAGCCTAGTTATCAGTCCAAACGACGAAACTATCATCGCCAGCACTTTCAACAGCAACATTTACACCTTCGCCTTGTCCACTGCGGAGATCAAAGAACCGGAGGAAATGTTGTTTGAGTTGGCTAATGCCTCTTATCACTTTGGAGCTGTTCTTGGAGTCGACTATGCCATTCGCAAAAGTCTTGTGGTCACCTGCGGCGTTGACAAGTTTATCCGGGTATGGAACTTTCTTACCATGAGCCAAGAAGCCGCAAGGGAGTTTGCTGAGGATATCTACTGTGTTTCAATACACCCCACTGGACTTTTCGTTTTGGCTGGATGTGTCGACAAGATAAGAATGTACACGGTGCTTCTCAATGACATCCGTGAGTTGAAGGAATGGCCAATTAGAATGTGCAAAGTAACTAAAGTTCAGTAATGGGGGTCATATGTTTGCTGTCGCAAATGGAAATATTCTGTCCTTGTACTCTACGACGACACTGGAAAATATTACCAGTATGAAAGGCCACACCAGTAAGGTACGCCAAGAACTATTAAGACTCCGTATCTGTTTCATTTTGATATTTCATATGCATTTATTTGTTCAGATCAAAAAGATCGTTTGGACTTTAGATGACTACAAGGTCGTCACTGCTGGTGCAGATGGGGCGATTTATGAATGGTAAATTGTTAAAAGTAAACTTTATCAAGAATTCGTAATGTTAATTCACTACTATTACGTCTTTCACTCCATTATAGGGACATTCAATCGGCCAAAAGAACGGCGGATATCGTCGAAAGGGGAACTCAACTTATTTCCGTTGCCGTTTCGCCCGACAACAAAACGCACTATGCCGTTAATGCCAACAACGTTATAAAGGAAATCCAGATATATGAGGCTATGGTAAAATGAGTCAATTTCCATAATAGTGTTCGGTCCAGTTTTGCAAAATGAATTTACTAATGGTTGTTTATTGTATCAATTTGCATGTTTTCAGGTATTAAAAGAGCTGGATCTGGGCTTAACACCTACGTGCGTTGCTCAGAGTAGATCGGGAAAAGTACTTCTAGCAGGATTCTCCGACGGTACTGTACGAAGCTTCAAACAACCGTTGACGTACGTTCGTCGAAAGGGGAACTCAACTTATTTCCGTTGCCGTTTCGCCCGACAACAAAACGCACTATGCCGTTAATGCCAACAACGTTATAAAGGAAATCCAGATTTATGAGGCTATGGTAAAATGAGTCAATTTCCATAATAGTATTCGGTTCAGTTTTGCAAAATGAATTTACTAATGGTTGTTGATTGTATCAATTTGCATGTTTTCAGGTATTAAAAGAGCTGGATCTGGGATTAACACCTACGTGCGTTGCTCAGAGTAGATCGGGAAAAGTACTTCTAGCAGGATTCTCCGACGGTACTGTACGAAGCTTCAAACAACCGTTGACGTACGCCGGTGAATGGGTCGATTATAAAATGCACAATGCAGCGATTACTGGAGTAAGAAACTTTCTGAGCGCATGATATTTCCATTAAGTTCTTCTCTTTATGTTCTTCATTGTTTATGACAGTTACTCTGCACCTACGATGAAATATTTTGCGTGAGTACCTCAGCCGATAACTCAGTCTGCTTTTGGAAAATGACCGATGCAGAGGGTCGTGTGGCCAAGTTAGAAAAAGACTTGGAATACTCAACGGAGCTTTTAGTCACAAAGTATGTTACTAAACAGAAACAGCGTAATTATACCATAATTCCTTGTTTCTTGTTGATACTAATTGTTTTTTTTCGGTAAACCTTTAGGCAAGATCTTGAAGAGCGAGAAGTGCTTATCAACGAGCTCAGACAAAAATGGGGTGAACTAAAACTGGAAATGGATTACGCACTGAAGCGTAAAGACATGCTTTACCAGGAAGAAATCAGGGAGCTCAATGAGAAGTTCAGTTCCGAGGTGGAAAGGCTTACTCAAGAAATTCAGGACATTACTGAACTAAAAGAGAAAAATACTGCCGAGTACAACGCGTATTTGAAAGAAGTGGCCACGGCACACAAAGCGGAAATCGAAAACACCGAAGCACATTTCAATACGAAGCTGATTTCCGAATTCGAAAAGTATAATGCGTTACAAACGCTCCTGGAAAACACCATAAAAGAATATGAAGAGTAAGTCCGGATCCAATATCCCATCAGTTTCCTACCTTTAGCACATTATAATTTGTTATTTGGAATTCCTACATTCAGTCGCCTCGGGAAATTGGACTCCGACCGAACTGCTGCTATTGAAGAGCTGATTGAATACTTTGAGGGGAAAATCAAAGATAAAAACTCAGCACTGGAA